>PVIA01004750.1:0-130448 GCA_004024845.1 Tonatia bakeri
CTGGGTGGTCACTGCTGCCCACTGCGGGGTCAAGTGAGGGCCTGGGTCTGGCTCTGGTAGGGGCAGGGGAGGGGAGGAGGCATGTTCTGGGTCCTTAACTCCAGATGCTTCTGCTAGGACCTCCCACCTGGTTGTGGCTGGAGAGTTTGACCAGGGCTCGGATGAGGAGGACATCCAGGTCCTGAAGATTGCCAAGGTACGGTGGCTAACTGGGCTGTGCCAATAGGCCTGAAAAGCCCCTGGACTTGGGGAGCAAGAAGGGAGCCCCAGCTCCTGCCGATCAACCCAACACCCCATCATGACGGGGCAAAGGAGAAAGCAGGGGGTGGAGGTTCCGTGCAGCGGCGGTCTGGGCCTGGGCTCCCGGGCCTACAGTGGGAGCTGCCCCGCTGAGCAAGCCTTTGGTCGGAGAGGGAACCAAGGCACCGAGGGGCAGCCCAGCCCTGTGTGTTTCTCCTCTAACCCCAACTGGGGCTGTTGGCCCCACCCCACAGGTCTTCAAGAACCCCAAGTTCAACATGTTCACCATCAACAACGACATCACCCTGCTGAAGCTGGCCACGCCCGCCCACTTCTCCCAGACCGTGTCGGCCGTGTGCCTGCCCAACGAGGCTGACGACTTTGCTGCCGGGACCCTGTGCGCCACCACCGGCTGGGGCCTGACCAAACACAGCAGTGAGTGACCCCCAGGTTGGCAGGCGGTGGAGGCGGAGCAGGGTGGGGCTGCAGCTGCTGACCACCCACCCGGCCCTTCCAGACGCCAACACCCCCGACAAGCTGCAACAGGCGGCCCTGCCCCTTCTGTCCAACGCCGAATGCAAGAAGACCTGGGGCAGCAAGATCACCGACCTCATGGTGTGCGCCGGTGCCAGCGGCGTCTCCTCCTGCATGGTATGGCCTCGGGCACACTCTGCACCCCTTCCCTCCCAGCGGTGGATGGGTTTAGGCAAAAGCCCAGGCCAGGGCTCCGGCAGAGAGGAAATGGAAGGAGCAGGAAGGCTCTTTCTGAGACCTGCCGCTTTCTTGCTGGGCATTCCTACCCGAGTAGTTGGGATCCTGGCGGATCATCAATGACCTCGGGGAAGTGCCAGAACAGGGGCTCTGGTCTTGGAGCAAGACCGCACTGATGCTGGCACCTGGGCAAACGGTGCTGCCTGGAGCTGTGGTGTGCAGCCTGGGCAGAACAGGGAAGCCTGGAAGGGCTACCGAAGCAGCCCTTCCTCGCAGTGGCCTCATAGCTGGCACCAGACATGCTTTCCTCTTATCTATCAAACTCACTTCACTGAGCCTGCATCACAGAACCTCACCCTGGGGGGCAGCCCAGACTTTCCAGGGGCACAAACCACAGAGGTGCTGCTTAGGCTCCTTTTGCAGTCTCTCCAGTATCCTGGCGCTGGGTCTGCTGGATGTGAGGCCCTGGGCTGGGCTCTGGGAACAATATTCAGGGGCCTCTGGGCTGCCAGGTCCAAGCCCCCTTCTCCTTCCCCTGCAGGGCGACTCCGGTGGACCCCTGGTCTGCCAGAAGGATGGAGCCTGGACCCTTGCGGGCATTGTGTCCTGGGGCAGCGGCACCTGCTCCACCTCCAGCCCTGGCGTGTATGCCCGCGTCACAAAGCTCATGCCCTGGGTGCAGCAGATCCTGGCCAGCAACTGAGCTCCTGGCCCTGCCCTGGTCTCCCTGCCAACCCTGCCCCCACGAGCCTCAATAAACCTGTGAAAAACGTATCAATGGTATCCGTGTCCTGTGTTGGGACCTCTGAGGCCTCACTTTGCCCCTGAACTTGGGCCTTCACTGGGGTAGGTGGCGGTGGAAGGGGGAGGTCCCTGGGAGGGGCTCTCCTTAGTCCACATCCCCAGAGAGTGGCTAGGGAGGGCACACACAGACCAATGGGACCTTGGCCCCAGCACTCCCACCGGGGCTCGTCCGGGCTGCGGGGTCTTCCCCACCTGCCTCTTACTCAACCTGCTCAGGGCCCGGCACTGGGGAGCAGCATCCAGAGGATGAGCCTGCTACCGGCTGCACACACCTCTAGTTCCAGGAACCTCCCAGGAGCAGCCCGGCTGCCTCTCCCACGCCCACACTGGAGACACTGGAAAGGACCCCCTACTCTCAGTGGTGGATGAGGGAGCTGCTGCCCTTTCCCGGATGCTTCTGTCCCATTCAAGGACCAGCCAGGGGCACCACGGCTGTGCAGAATGTAGGATGCTGGAGGGAAAAAGGCAGAGCCAGCAGCCGGGGAAGGGGAGACCAGGCCCGACTCCCAGACCGCCGAACCAGACCTGGACGTCTGACTCCCAGCCCAGACTACACGGCGGGCGGGCGGGTTGCACTGGCCCCCAGGCCTCAGAGCCGTCCCAAACCTTGCCCCCACCAGGCAGGAGGTTCCTGGCCTCAGCTCCCTGGCCCAGTCCTGCTTCCCACAGCCTAGATTTTCTTCTGCGGGGACTCTCACCCTCCCAAGAAGCCACCCACAGCCTCACCAAGGGTCCCTCCAATCCACTACTCCCATCCTGGGCACCCACAAGGGGAACGAACCTACCTTCCCACCCAAGGGTCCTCTTGCCCCGCACACCTCAGGAAGCTGCTTTTCATTTTTAAAAATTTTATTTAAATGTAGACTATTAGCCAAATTATTGGAAAATCAATAATGAAAAATAGTTTTTTAGGGTTTTCTCCTGGTGCTGAGAAGGAACACATCACAGCTGCACTGACCCCTGGGTGGGGGGACTTGGCACCCCCATGGGGATGGGGTCAGCCCCCCAGGGTCACCCAAGGCCATGTGAGTCAAGGGGCCTGCATGCTCCTGGATGGGCCACCCAGTGTTGGGACCCTCCCCAGGCCCACAGTGCACTCAGGGAAGCCCGCCAGCCTGCTCCCTGGCCTCAGCTCCGGAGGCCTAGCTCTGCTTGGGCCCCGCTGAGCCCACATCTGCCCTGGCATAAATATGTACAGATCCCTGGGCATCCAGGGCACCAGGCCTGGGTGGAGCTGGGGTTGCCTGTCCCCCTGCCTGCAGCACCGAGACTCTTGGGGAGGGTGCCCGGGGCAGCCCGGACCTCACCGCCCTCCTCCCCTGGCCTCCATCCCTCAGTCATCCATTCTCAGGCGGCCGCCAGCTGGCCCAGGACCCGGCGGAACTGCTGGGTGCTATGGCCCAGCTCCCTGACCCTGTCCACCATGTCCTGGGCAGCGGCGGGCGACGGGTACTGCAAGGCGGCGGCCTTGGTGGTGGCCACGATGCCGCGCAGGAGGTCGCACAGCAGGTTGCTGTAGTGAGTCACCTGGCTGCGCACGTCGGCAGCCTTGGCCTGCCGCGACAGCGTGTCCCCGATGAACACCAGCTTGTGGGCACTGAGGATGACGAACTTGCTGTGTGCCACAAAGATCTTGGGCGGCTGGTTGGTGGCCACGGCGGTGAAGAAGGCGTCCACCGCGTTGGTGAGTGTGGTCAGGTTGGCCTCGCACTGCTCCAGGTAGAAGAGCAGCAGCTGCCGGTCCGAGGGGCCTAGGCCACCTGTGCGCCCCGGTGCCAGGGGCTGGGCTGGCGTCCAGTTGGTCAGGTCGTGGTCTATGGGCCGTGACACCTCCTGCTCCAGCCGTTCAAACTGCTTCAGCTGGGGAGAGGGAAAGCAGAGTGAAACCACGGACACAGAGTAGGGCGGAGTAAACGGGGACACTGCTCGGAGCCGGCAGCGGGGAGGCTGGGAGAGCCCGTGCCCTCAGCAAGCAACGCGTTTTGTTCTAGAGATTCTCCGCGTGACTTTCACCGATCTCACGTATGATTCTACTTATATGACATGTTTCCAATGATAAAATGGCAGAAATGGAGACAAATGAGTGGCTGCCAGGGCAAGGGACGTCAGCCTCTCGCCGGTGCCACCCTCCAGTCGGGTGTGATTGTGGGGAGGGGCTGGGGGACGGGCGCACAGGACTGTTCCGTGTCCTCTCTGCAACTTCCTGTGAATCTACACATTTTCAAAATGAAAAGTTAAAAAAATGTCCTTCCTAATGTATACAACGTAAAAAGATTCAAATACACCAAGCGGGTAGGGGGGTGGGGGGAGGTACCCGTCACTTGGAATCCCATGCACCCAAAATAATCTGTTAAAAATATGGTAGATTATCTTTTAGAATGACACGTTAAAGTTATCTGCACATAAAATAACATCTTCAAAATGATCTGGGATAGGAGGGGCCACACAAAACAGGATTAGCTGCTGCGTTGAGAAAGGTTGATGCTGAGTGAATGGGACCCACAGGACTAGTTCTTTTCAGTTTTATAAATGTATTACATTTTTCATGATAAAAATTCTAAACAAAAGAAATGCCTTGGTACTTGTAAAATTTCAGGAAACAAAAATTTACACCAAAAAAAGAAAAAGGAAACATTGTTCAAGATTTTCAGCCCTGACTTGTGTGGCTTGGTGGATTGGGCACCAACCTATGAACCAAAAGGTCACCAGTTCAATTCCCAGTCAGGGCACATGCCTGGGTTGCAGGCCAGGTCCCCAGTTGGGGGATGTGTGAGAGGCAACCAACTGATGTATCTCGCAAACATTGATGTTTCTCTCCCTTTCTTTCTCTCTCCCTTCCTCCCTCTCTAAAAGTAAATAAATAAAAACTTTAAAAAATATTACATTTAAAGAAACCTGAAAACACTATATATAATATTTTATCATCTACTTTTAGCACCAACAGCAGGTCAATCATTTCCTGCTAGCGAGTTTGTATAAAAGCATGTAGTAAGAGGGAAGCTTCCACGAGCAGTAGCCTCACCTGGGAGTCTGGTTTGACTGACACGTCCTCACCAGAGCTGCTTCTGACCAGGGCACTGAGTGGCTGTGACCGGCTTGTGCACAGACTCAGGGGAAGACAAGTTCTGTTCTACCCGAGATGCCAAGCCTTAATTGGCAAAACCATCATGAAAAGTAACACTCAAAGCCCTCCAACTTCCCCCCTCAGGCAGCTACCGTAAAACTCACCACTCAGATCTCTTGTCTAGTAAGAGAAGACGCTCACTTTTTTTCTGTTCTGAACTCTGGCTCGTCTTTTGCGTTTTCTGACAATTCTCAACGCCACGGCTATACAACAGTCTCCCCTACGACAACGCCATACTCCATGCAAACAATACTTTTAGACAGCTGTGGGGAGGGGCTTCCAGAGTTTTTGCTGATGTGGAAATGGAGCAATAAATGTCCTTGTCAATACATTTTATGTGCCTGTGTTTTGCTTGTACTTCATGTGTCCAGACTAGAAACTCTAGATCTTCAGTTTTTCCTACATATTCCTCCTGCCTTTCAGTACAGCTTCCAGTCACCTCGCTAAGTGATCACTGATACATACATGAAGAGAGTCACTTTCAGCAAGGCAACATTTACAAAAGTAATGCCTGGAGCCTAAATGCCCACAGACGGGCTGGCTGAACAGACGCTGGTTGAGTCTCGAGGAAATGAAGGGGAGAGAGCGCATGTCACTTCTCAAATCAGTGGAGACTGCATGTATTTTATGTACGATTGTTAACATTTACCCCGTCGCTGAGCATCGTCTATGTGCCAGGGGTGTCCAAGCCCAGCACCTTTCCCTACTCCTCATTCTACGTCAGCCCGAGGGGTGCCCCTCGGGTCCCGCTCTGCAACCAGGGAGGCTGCGGCTTTGCCCGCATCCATCCAGGTCTCGGGGCGGGGGGTGGGGGAAACATGACGGGTGATATTTGTACTATCTCATGCTAACCTATAATTTTTATTATCTTCATAATCAGAATCAAACTCCCTTAATATTTTAAACTATCTCTTCCAAGTGATCCAAAAATGCAGGAGATTCTATGCTGGCAGATGGTTTATCTGGGGACTGGGTGCAATGTAAGTGTTCAACAGTAGCCGCTGCATGGCCTTTGTGAGTGTTTGGTGCCATGGAAACCCCGTGCGATACCAGCAGACATAACTGTGTTTTCCCTTTCACACTGTTGTGCGTGTGCGCTAACATAGCCACGGCCACCACGAGCATGCCGACGATGACATCAACCCAACCCACACGCAGAGACGGTCACGCAGGCGAGTGGGGGCCAGCTGGGCAGGGCCCAGGAGGCATGCCCCACCCCGCACCGGAGACCAGCGAGGGGCAGCTGGCTCCTCTGATGGAGAAGCCCGTGCTGGGCCAGGCTGGTGACCCTGAGCGTGTCCTTACCTGCTGCAGCTCCAGCTGGCCCTTCCCCTGCCGCATGATGTTGCCCTTTTCCAACAGCTCCTTCTGAGTCTTCTCAAACTCCTCCTTCCCCTGGGGAGCAGACAAGGACTGGGCTGGGTGAGCCGGAAGCCCCACAGGCCCCACAGGTGGGGGCAGCTTCCTGAGGAAGCGGCTGTCCTGGGCTCCTCCATCTCTGGCTGGCATAGGAAGGGCTGGGCACGCTCTATGTGGCCACGGCCATCCTCCCTGCCTGGTTCCAGTGTCAGGAACCGCATCCGTGCCCATCCCCTAGGGTCACAGGGCCCACCCCCCTGTCCCTGACCCCTGGGCCTTGGCATCTGCTGGCCCTCAGCAAGAATGCTGGGACTGACTGGCACCCGTGTCCCTGCTCAGAGGCCCACCCCACCCCACCTTCCACCACCGTGTTTCTTTCCCCCCGCTGGAAGTATCTGTCTTTGCGCATACTTCAGAATCCACCTCCCCAAACACTAGGGCTGCCTCTGTCCTGGTCACCAGAGAAGCCCCACCCCTGCAGGTGCTCGAGAGCCTTCCCAGGCTGGTGCTGCAGGACTCTGATGACAGTAACACACTGACCCAAAGGCCTGGGGAAAGGCATCGGCTTCTGGGGGCCACCTGGCCTGGAGGTCAGAGTGAGAGGAGAACACAGGGACTCCCAAGACCCTGCTGGTACTAAACCCTCCTCGGGCCACAGGGCCCTCTGTGCAGGGTGATGAGGGGCTCACAACAATGGTGGAAAAATCAGAGCTCAAACTGGGTGAGGGGGCTTTCCCAGGGTCCCAGGGAACCCTGGCGGGACAGGCACCCACCTGCAGGTGGACGTAGTCGTAATCCTCCATCCAGCCCCCCTCACTGTTCTCGTACTGCCCATCCGGTGAGTCCTGGGAGGTGAACTTGGGGGGTGAGGGCAGAGGCCGGGACTGGATGCTGGCCTTGTCGGCGGGATTGGGATGCAGGGGGCCGCCTCCCTCGGGCCCTGGGACAGGGGCCTTGGTCCGTCTGAAGAGCAGCGAGGCGTTGCCATGCAAGAAGGAGGCCAGCTGCTTGGCGTCCTCAGGCACAGCCCGTGAGCAGGCCACCAGGCGGTCCAGGTCTTCAGGAGTGGCCCCAGGACCTCCGCGGCTACTGTCGAAGGTCTGACCGTGGGTCATCAACGTCTGGTACACATCCTCCATCTTCTGCAGCTGCCGGCTAAGCTTGGCATGCAGCGTGCGGTCAGAAGTGTGGGTGGCATTGCCCACGGCACTGCGGGCAAACTCTAGCAGCTCATGGACGGCCCCCTGAACGGCGGCTACAGCAGCTCGCAGGTCCAGCACCGGGGGCTCCTGAGGCTCGGTGCCGCTGCGCCAGCCCCCACACCCACCCGCACTGCCTGCCACGTCCAAGAGGTGGGCTACAGTGGCACTCACAGCCTGCTGCAGCCGGGCCAGGGCTTCCACGGCCACCTCCAGCTCCAGGGGCTCGCGGCCCGGCCCCGGGGCCTCCAGGGAGGATGCCGACTGGCTGCTGCGAGTGCTGCCCGTGCTGGAGGCGGACAGGCGCTTTGCTTCAGCTGGGGCCTCTCGCTCAGCTGGAGGGGGCACCACGTACACACCATCGTCAGCCATGCTGCTGTCAGCCGCCTCGGGAAGAAGGGCCCGCTCTCGAGGCACGTCGTAGAGAGCGCCAGGGCCGGGCCGCCTCAAGCCGGGGGGCACGTCGTAGAGGTCGGGAGCCGGGGGTGGCACGTCGTACACATCCTCTGTTGGCGTGGAGTCTGGAGGTGGCGCAGCGAGGACCAGCGGGTGGCGGGTTGGGTCGAAGGGCTTGGCCTTGGCAAAGGCAGGGGGCACGTCATAGGTTTCTTCACGAAGCAGTGGGCCGTCAGGGACGTCCTTGCTCACCGATGGAGGAACATCATACACCTGAGGGGCCAAAAGGTGGTCAAGGTTGCCCACCCACCTGCCCACCAAGACCCCAGGGCCAGGACTCGGTCACGTACACAGACACGGCCCAAGTGCACAGGTCCACCCATGCAGGTTATACTTAAGAGCCCAACTCTGGAGCCACAGCTGAGCTCAAAATCCTGGCTCCACTGCTGACTAGCCGTGTGGCCTGAGGTGGTGCCCGTCTGCTCGGCTGTAAGACGGGAGGACTCCCTCGCAGGTCTGTTGTGAGGGCTCCGTAAGTCAGTTCCCTGTGTAACTTATAACACTCAGCAGGGGGTCGGCTATAATACCACCACCACCTTCACCACCACCACCGCTGCCACCGCCGCCGCCACCACCACCACCATCACGGCCACCACCACCGCCACAGCCGCCACCACCACCGCCACCATCACCACCACCACCACGGCCATCACTGCTACCACCGCTGTCTCTGTATTCACTACTCTGTGGAAAGCATGTGACTGAGCTTTTTATGTTACTCGTCAGCGTCAGCGTAAGGACAACCTGGTTGGTGCCTACCGTATTTTTCAGACTACAAGATGCATTGCCACCCCACCCCCGCCCCCCCCAATTTGGAAGGAATAATGGTTGTTAATGCTGCTGTTGAGTTCTGTTTACATTTACATTGGTGAAATATTATGTTACTTATGTTATGAAATATTTTACTACATTTTTCGCTTCAAAAATTTTTCCCCTATTTTCTTCCTCTAAAACCTAGGTGCATCTTATGGTCCGAAAAATACGGTAATTCCTTCTCATGGTTATTGGTCGCCCCTCCCCCACTCCCAGAAGAGCCCTGGTTTGGATGGCAAATTCTGTGGTCACCTTGCTGATGATACCCTGGGTGTTCCCCTAAGCCGCCATCGAGAGGGCCCTCCAAGGGGCCCTTCTGCAGCTGAGGAAGCTGAGACTCAGAGAAGCACCCATCACAGGGTGAGAGAGGGACAGAGCCTGGGTCTGGAGTCAGGTGTCTCGAGGTCCCCAGCCCTGCGGACCCGGGCCCCCACTGCAGCGCACACACTTGCAGTCCCGCCCAGAACCCTGAACGCAGTTGGGACTCAGCCCTGGAGGCCCTAGCACCCCCCACTGCTCACCGAGTGGTGGCTGGATGGTGGCAGGCTCTTCTCCACACTGGGGGGCACGTCATACACATCCAGGGATGGGTCCCAGCCATTGGGGCCCTTGACAGCCATGGGAGGTGTGTCATACACCTGAGGGCAGGAAAGGTGCAATGATACAGGTGTCAGGGTCCCCTAAGGAAATGGAAAGTGGAAATTCCACTGCACCCACCCCCAGGCCCCCCTGCCCTGGCCACGGCTGAGAAAGCCCAGCTCCCCGAGCAGGGTCAGCCTGAGTCGCCCCCATTCCAGCCCCTACACCTACCTCCTGGCCATACTGGCTGGGAAGCAGCCCTCGAACAGGGGGTACATCATAGATGTCCTGGGGTCCCGGGCCCAGCAGGTGGCGTGGGATGTCGTACTCGTCCTGCTCTGGCTGGGAGGCCTCAAACACATAGCCTTGCCCCACGCGGGTGGGCACCACCACCTAGGGGCAGACGGTTGACTGTTTCCACTAGCCCTGGAAGCCAGGCTCCGGGGTCCGCCCTCAGGTCCTCAGGGAGATTCCACTTCTCCCGTGAGGTGGCTGGGACACCAAGGCAGCAAGTGGGGGGTCCCCCAAGGGTGGGCCCAGAGGTCACTCTAAGGCAAGAGCATTCTCATCCTCTTGTGTTCTCTGCCCTTTCTTCAACGAAATGCCACGCCTGGCAAACACTAGGACCTCGGGGTTTACTTGGAATGGTGGCTCTGGCCAGCTGGAGGTGGTCTGTACAGCTGGATGACCCAGGATACTGCGGAAGAGGGTGCCTATGGGCTGACGGAGGGTGGGCCAACCTTGAGTGGGGTGCCCCTGCCTCAGGCCACCTCCCACCTACACGCTCTTCAGACGGGTCTGCCAGCAAGGAGCTGTCCTGACCGCAGGATCCAGCAGCCACCTTTGGGCCCAGGACAGAAGGAGGTAGTGGGGCCAGAGGAGGTGGCCTGAGCAGATCCCAACCACCACAGCCAGGGGCCTCCAGAGAGGTAGGCAGTGGCCTGGCAACGCGGCAAGCAGGCCTCTGTCCTCCCCTGTCCCCGCGGCATTTCTTGATGAGACTCCTGAACAGGGCCAGTAGGGACTCCGAGGCCTCAGAGCCGGTTCTTGAGCAGATGGAGAGAAAGGGTGTGGGCGTGAGGGAGCAGCCAACACTAGAACCAAGATGCCCACCCCCACATCCACAGGGCCCTGAGACCACCACTCACCCGAGCAGGTAACATTTGCCCAGAGAGACCAGCCTCTCTCCGCTGGTGCCCTGCCCCTGGCCCAGGATCCAGAGCCGTGAGCTGCCCACAGCCCTTCCTGCTGGCACCCTGTGCAACAGGCAGTACTGGGCAGGCAGCTGCCTCCCTGCAGGCACCCAGCCCTGTGGGAGGAGCAGACTGGGTGGGGGTCAGCCCTGAGCGAAAGGCTGGCAGGATCTCCTAAGGCGGCTCAAGGCACGCCTCCCCCACAAGTCTCCCTGCTCTGCTCTTCTCCCACAGAGATGCCTTTTGTTTCTGGATCAAAGGGGACCTCTGGGACAGGGTTGACTCAGGCCTCCCCACACACAGCCCTGGGGCAGCAGGGCTGAGGCAGGGCCCGCCCTTAGGCTCAAGGCCCCCAGAATCCGTGTCCTTGCTTCTGCCCCACCCCCCAGGCCCTGCCGGCTGCCAGGAGCAGCTGAGTGTCTCCCTAGGAGCCAGGCACCAGCACTTTTCTCATCAGCCCAGAGCTTGGCAGAGCCTCCTGCTCCTGCGTTCCCTGCTGGCCTCCTGGGCAGCCAGCGCACGCAGCAAAGCAACACTGCGCTCTTGGGCAGGATCCCGATAGCTGCTGGGGCGTGCCTCGGTGGGGTATCCCCCGCCCACTGCCCCCCACCCCTGCGTGTCTCCAAGTGGAGTTGGCGGCCCTCCCTAGACTCATCGCCCTCCTTGAGCCCCAGACTTGAGTCTCCTCCAGAGCTATTTTTGGATACGGGAACCTGCCTACAGCAGGGCAGGAGGTGGGCGGGAGCTGGAGGGATGTGGCGGGTTGGCAGGGCCTCGAAGCAAGGCCTGAGGTGTCTCCAGGCCCCACCAGCCTCTGAAGGGCAGGTGGGGACCCGGCCTCATGAACAGGGTTGTGCACACAAGCCCCTCTCAGTCTCCTGCAAACGAAGGACAGGTAGTGCAGCCGGAAGGGCTCTGGGGGCCCGACCTCAGGTCCTGGGCTCTGGGCAGCTTACCACTCCTGTGGCCGAGCTGGTGATAGTAAGCAGCCATATTGGCCAGCAAAGTTTTTCTGGTAGAAAAAAAACAGTATGGAAGCCACCAGTGGGGAAGAAACCTCATTACAAAAACCATCTCTCCAGAGAGCTGCTGAGCCCGCTAATTAGAGGCTGCCCTGCTCCCCATGTGGGGCCCCATTAGCAGGACCTCGAGGCCCCTGGGGGTGAGGGACACAGCCAGAGTCAGGGAGGAGACACAGACCTCAACCCAAGACCCACAGGCTCTCTCTCACACACACCTCCACAGTGCGGACGGCAGACCCACAGTAGCAGTCCCATCGGGGCATCTGCAGAGCAAGAGTGAGGCACAGAGCTAATGGCGCTAATGGCTATCAAGTCCCAGTGAGATGGGGCAGGCCTCCTGCCAGACTCTGTCTGGGCACCCAGCAACCTCCAGGCAGCTCGGCTGCCAGACTCCTCCTTCCGCAAAAGGGTCACTAACTTGCATCTGGCCTTGGCACACCCCTACCACACCCCCATCCAGAAGCTTGGTTTCCTCCTCTGAGAAACGGGACGACATGGGAATGCTGTGGGGCATCGTAGGTGACCATCTCCGCTCTCACCGAGAGTGAGGACACACCTGACACGGGTCCCCTCGCTCCTGACCCCACCACAGCCCAGTGGGAGCCCGGGGAAGAGACAAAGCTCGCAGAAGGAACGGGACTGAGCGCAGCCGCGTTTCCCCAGAGCCTGACCCACCTCCACAGCGGTCCCCTGTTCCCGTAGGTACAGCTGCGGCCCCTGCCCCAGAGGCATGCCCCCGAGAGTGACCTCTCCTGGCCACTGGCTTTGCTCGCCCTCCAGAGTCCTGGGCGCCAGGGTCCCAGCCCCCCAGTCAAAGTCCTGGCAGTGTTCCTCCGTAGCCCAGCCAACCTCTACACTAGAACCAGGAGCCTGCTTCCCAGACCCCTGAGGGGGAGGACGAGGCTTAGGAAAGCACGACCTTGAAATGTGGGCACAGGTGTGCACACACCAAGACGTCTGTCCCTCACTGTCAGAGGCATGCACCCTGAGAAACTGCCGAGAGCCCGCCCTCAGGGACGGCGCGCAGCAGAGTGAAACCCAAGGAAGCAGTCACAATTATGCTTAGGGACCCGAAAGTGCTTTTGATATCTGATACTGGCTTTACAGCTTCAACACACAGATGAATGTGTACGAGCCTGTGAGAGGCAGACAGAGAATATGCCGGACAACACACGCCCAGACTGCCCAGTGGCCACCTCTGGACTGGGGCGTCTGCTGTGCAGGCTTCTTCACCTATCATGCATTTTCTATGACAAACAAGCATCACTTTCACGATTGTGAATAAAGATAGAAGAAATATCTGTGGGCCAGGCCAGGATCAATGGGGCTTCTTGGGGGAGGGCAGCTGGGCGCCCACCAGGTGAACCCAGCAGCAGTGTGAAAGCAAGCCCCTCAACTGTAGGGCAACAGAACCAATGGCCAAAATGTGGGCTTGAGTCTGCAGCCCACGAGAGTCTCAGCGCTGTTTCCTAGCCCAAGGGTTCCCCTGCCTGCTCAGCCTCTCTGATGCACCAGGATAGGCTGACTGCAAAGACTCAGGGAGGGAGCGGAGGGTGGGGGAAAGGGTGCACCTCCCTGGGGTGCGGTGTGCAGAGCACAGACTGTGTGTGTAGGGGGGATGGACTATGGCCTGTCCCAAGGTTCACCAGCTAGGCACTGCTCTGGGCCACCTCCCCACGGGACAGGGCTCCCAGACAAGGCAGTGCTCCTTCCACTAAAGCTGCTTGGGAGCAGTCTTAGTCTGGGCTGTCCCCCTCCAGCACGGCACGCTTCTGCCACTGGCCTGTTTCTGGCCTAGCAGCTGAAGGGGCAGGTAGGGCAGGAAGTGGGAGCCAGTGACCCAGGGCCCATGGGCAGGTCTCCTGGCTGCCAAGCTCCATCCCATGGGCAGGGGCAAGTTTCCCCGCTCAGCCCTAGGCTGGCTCTGAGGACAGAGGCTCAGTGAGGTGAGCAAGGGTCTGTCTACGTGGTTGCTGGCTCTCCAGACACAGGAGGCCCTGGGTTACACATGATATAAAAGCAAGGCTGGGCCTGGGCCCAGGGAAGCTGATTCCAGCAGAGCCCAGCTGTGGCGCCCACTACCCGTCCTCTCCTACCAGGGCCCCTAAGTCACACCACTCGCTGCACTCTCCCTTTGAAGAGGGGCAGCTGGGCAGCCAGGGCTGGGAAGGCTGCGAGGACCTCCCACTGGTGTGGGCTGTGTTTCTCAGGGTCCTCCTGGGAGAGTTGTAGAGGGCAAACAGGGAGACGGTCCTCCAAGTCTATGGGACTTCTGTTTCCGGGACTCAGGAAACTCCACTCCCCAACTCTTGAAGGGACGTGTGCAGGGGAAGACACAGGCCAAAGGTGAGAAAATGTTGCTTCTGACTCAGCCAGCCCAAGGCAGCCTGTGGGCCTGGCCTCCCACCTCAGTCCTGCCTCCTTCCTACAGGAAGACGGACTGGGGAGGGTGTGGGTCACAGAGCCTTGTCCCCTGGCCCAACATCCACTGGAAACAGCTCCCAAGGGGCTGGAACCAGGGTCTCTCTTGGGGCAACCCCTACACCGGCAACCCCACAGGCAGTGTCCTTCCCACAGTGCAAAAGGCACAAACCAATCACCCTATAGGAGCCCACAGGCCCACTGACATGCCCGAGGAGGGGGGTGGGCACCTGTGGAACTAGGAACACCAGAAGGTGTGCCTCACCCCTGCCCAAGGGGCTAACACGTATCCCCAGAGGGCTCAGGGCAGCCCCCAGGCATGTGGCATCTGACCTCTCCCCTTTGTCCCTTCCTCCTTTCCTGCTGGCTGGGATGCAGACATGTTGGTTGGAGCTCACGCAGCAACCACTCCAGCCCAAGAGACCCAAGCCCTTCAACGAGGAAGTCAGAGCAATAGGAGGGAAGGAGCCACGGCCCCGACGGGCGAGGAGGTGCTGCGTGAGCACTGCGCTACTCACCTCCAACCCTCTCCTCTTGTTCACTCCGTTCTTCTGGGAGTGTGGCCACGCTCGCCAAACGGCTGCACTGCCTTCCACGCAAGGTATCTCCCCTCCAAGTCCCACCCAGCACCCCCAGCCAAACCTCCCTCCCCTTCCTGGGCTCCCTGCCCCAGCCTGGGCCCCTCGCTGCTTCCCGCACCCTCTACTCTGTGGGCAGAATGACTTTACTAGGACAAGGATTGGGCAGGTCACTCCTACTCAAAACCCTCCGCCTTCAGGAAAGCATCTGGGTCTTAGGTGGCACCAGGGCCTGGGAGTGTGTCCCCAGCTTGCTGCTCTGGCCTCACCAGCCAAGCCCCACCTGCCCCCCACTTTTCCAAACCTCCAAGCCTTCGACAGGCTTCATACTCTGCTGGTGCCACCCTCCCACTGGGGTATGTCTGCCGATAAGCACCCCATGGTCCAAGGCCAGCTCGACATCTCCTCTCTGTTGGCCCAAGCTGTTCATGCCCATTAACAGCAGCAAAATGAGCGCAATCCCCCAGACTCACCTCCCGCCTCGGCCCCAGACCAAACACACAGCCGCTGCTGGAGCCCTGGAGAACCCAAGCCTGCTGAGCGGGGCCCAGAAACCTGGGTCTGGGCGAAACCCACCAGGAGGACTGCCCGGTCACGCCAGGGTGGCCTTACCTTTGCCGGTGGCTTCGTCCCTTCCCAGCTGCGTGCATCCATGGATGGGGGAACCTGGTAGATGTCCTGCCCTATCCCAGCAGAAGGTGGCACCTGGTAAATATCCTGGGTGGAGTTGCCAGGCCCTGGAGGCACCTGGTAAAGGTCTGAGGCTGGACTGGGGAACGGGTGATGGGGCATCTGCTTTGAGAACGTGGATGTCTGCTTGGCGGGGGGAGACTGGAACTGCGCGCTGGGCCCAGGGGTTTGGTAGAGGCCCTGCTGGGTCTTGCTCGGGGTAGGTACCAGGTAGACATTGTCAGGCTGGGGTGGGTAATTGACAGGCAGCATGGGCGTGTACTGGGCAGTTGGGTTGTGGAGGCCAGGCTGGGGTGGGGCCAGGGGGGCAGGCGGGCCAGGGCCGGGCCCCACAGGCTTCTTGTCGTGCATGCCCACCAGGATCTTGAGGCGGTTCCCGGGCACAATGCCCTGGCGCCCATGCAGTGAGCAGAGCCACCAGCCGTCCAGGCCCTGTGTGTCCCGCTCCAGCACCGTCATGATGTCACCCTTGCGGAAGGAGAGCTCATCCGGGGACTCGGCCACGTTGTCATAGAGGGCTTTGGCCAGCACGTTCTGGGGAGAGAGGGCACGGGTGGGTGTGAGGGCGGGAGCGCGGACGTGGAACCTCTGCGGCCTGCCCACGCCCCACGCCTCTCCAGAGGAAGCCACTGGCCTCCGCGCCAGGAAAGGAGCGCAACAGGATTTGGCACACCCCTGGCAGCTCTGTTGCCACGGCCTCCAGGAAAAAGCCCCAGCTGATCCTAAATTTTTTCCAAAGGGGCCTGGACAGCACCTCAAGATCCTCTCAACCGCAGCCCCCACCCACACTCCGGGAGGGCACTTGAGACACCCTTGCACACCACCCCGAAGTCATCCTGCGGCCAGGGCCGGCACCGGGAAGGGCAGCTAGGATGACCACGAAGGCCACACAGTCTGGGCAGAGAAGAGGACGCACACCCTCCGCACTCCAACTCAACAGTCCCGCTGCCCCGCCAGTGCCGTCAGCCCAGAGGGAAACCCAAAGACAGCGCGGAGGGGACGCGGGGACAAAGCAGCCATCCTCTGTGTCAGAATGCCAACACACCAGAAGAATCCACAACTGATGCGGATGAAAAATCACAGGATAGATGTCACAGGATAACAACAAAAGCTACAAATTATTCAAGAATTAATCAAGCAAAGACTGCAGGGGACCCCAAAGGAAGGAATGTTTACCTTCTGTCACAGGGCTCAAGGAGAAGCCTGAATTAGGGGGAAATGTACGGAGTTCGCAGTGGGGTGACTAAGTGCTATCAAAAGCCAACAAGCCAAGCGTAGTTAAAAACTACAATTACCATCAAAGTGACAGCACAAGTTACTGTTGTTAAGGAATCTGATCAAAGAAAACCAATCCTTCTAGAATTAAACGTAAAAATAAGAGGTCAACCCTGGCTGGTGTGGCTCAGTGGATTGAGAGCCTGCCTGCAAATCAAAGCGTTGCTGGTTCAATTCCCAGTCAGGGCACATGCCTGGGTTGCAGGCCAGGTCCCCAGTAGGGTGTGCATGAGAGGCAGCCATACACTGATGTTTCTCTCCTTCTCTTTCTCCCTCCCTTCTCCTCTCTAAAAATAAAGAAATAAAATCTTAAAAAAAAAAAGAGGTCCACAAATAAACATTTATTCTGGGGGAGAAAAAAAAACACCAAAGGGCACTCGGTGCTCTCCTTCCCAGCCACAGAGATGTGCCACAACCCCAACCATGAGAGGCCCAGGACCAAAGGGCTGGGACAGGGCTCAGGAAGGGCCCCCGCTCTGTGGGAAGCTCATGGATGTCACAGGTGGTGCCTCCAAGCAACTGGGAAGAATGAGACAGCATCACAGATTATATTAAGAAAAATTTCACTCTGTAGGAAGAAAAATCCATCTGGACACTTGCCTCATGTTATAAACAAAGGGCAATTAGAGGTCTGACTGTGAAATGTATAACTCTAGAACTAATAAAAGAAACAATTGTGGGAAAATATCTTTGTGACCTTGAGATGGGAAATTATAAAACAGAACCTCAAAAAACAAAGACCCCCCAAAGTCACAAAATGTAAGCCGACGAGGACAAAGACAGGGTGAAAAGTCACCAAGAGACAAGAGAGTGACTAATCTAGAATGTGGAGGCACTAATCCAAATCAGTAAGAAAAAGACACGAAAACCAACAAAATATGAAGAATGCATTTCCCAAAGGGGCAAGCAGAATGGCCTCGACCATCACGAAGAAAGCTCAGGGCCCCGGCCAGCAAACAAGGACACACAGGCCACTCTGCTCCACGTGCCGGCCGGTGCCCAGGTGTCTGGGGGGCCTGCTGGCCACACCCTCCTGAGCTAGTGTAACAAACGGGAGATCTATATGCTAGAGCCCTTCACTGTAAATGATATAAACATCTATAAAACAATGCTAAGCATTCCTCAGAGACACTTATCCAGGGAGATTCCAGACGCATTATGTCAGCACGGGCGCTTCTGGAAGAGGGACAGCAATGAGACAGACATCAGGACTAAACGGGAAAAATAAAGCAAAACACGGAAGGGCAGCGCCCTCCAACTCCACTTTTGGCGGCTTTAACTCTCCCATTAATCTGCACAGCCACCCAGAAGTGAGCACTGGTTCGAGGTTCCATTAGTCAGCAGACCCCCCCAGAGCAGGGACATGAGCCCCATGTGGCCCAGGCACAGGAGGGGCCCTGGGGAAGGCTGTGCAGTCAGAGGCAGAAGGACCAGAGCACTGGTGACACTGGGCCAAAGGCACAGAGCCTCACGGCGGTTGAGAACCAGGGACCAGGAAGCCTTCAGTTTTCAGCGCTTGGCCCCTGCTGCTGCTGCTCCCCCTGCGCAGGTGCCAGGCTCACACTGGGCTCAGAGATATCACAGAAGTTCCCCCCAGCTGGAGGGCCAAGGTCAGTTCCAAGGAGCTGAGGAGGCGCCTGGGGGAGACAAGGTCAGGGTTGTTTTGGCCTTCTAGGGCAGCAGAGGCCCAGGCCTCACACGCAGGGAAGTCAGGTCTGTGGAGAGGACAGCACCAGGCCAGCTGGCCTCAGCTCTGCTGCCCTCCTCTGAGTCTCCAGAGATCTGAGGACACAGAGCCTGGTCTGGACCCCTGGCTTGGGAATGGGACCTGAGTTCTGGCCACCCGCTAGCTGTGTGACCTTCCCCACTTGAGCCCAGTCTCTTCCCCAAGACTCCACCTGCAAGGAGTCAAGCAGGAGCTGGAATTCCAGGCAGAAGGACGAGCCACGCCTCCTCAGGTTGGAGCAGGAAGTGGCAGCCGGGGGCCCCTGGGGCAAAGTGGAGTGAGGGTGAGACCTCATTCAAGCCCAGGAAGGACGACCCAGCCCCCTCCCTCCACACCAGCATCTGGGGCCACAACTGTGCCCCAAGCTCTGTCTCCCCTGTCTGCCACACTGAGGACCAGGGGAGAGGACCAAGCACCATCGAGCATGTGCTCCAGGCCCCAGGGCTACATGCTTGGCCTCGAGGAGTGCCAGCTGGGAGCCCGCTTCCTCAGTGCAGCCCAGAAAGGGCCAGAGGCAGGAGACTTGGGAGCCAAGAGAGGCAAGACCCAGGGGAGGAGCCAGCCCAGGCAGGCGGCTCAGAGTTCAGGGAGGGCGGAACTGGTGGAGCCACCCCAGCACCAAGGTGCACACCAGGGCAGAGGCCCTCAGAACTGCTGATTGCTGCAAACAGCCCGCAAAGGTTATCAGTCACAAATACACAGCAGTGCAGATCACGTCTCAATAAAACGTCACGCCAATTTCAACAATGGGGAGATGGTAAGAAGACCAGTGTTCATGTTTGCAATGACTAGGACATGTTTTCTCTTCCTGATTTTCAGAAGTCTTCAATATGTATTTAATGAGCATTTCTTTGCTTTGGGGTTAAAAAAAATACACATTTTGAAAAAGAAAACAGTGGGCTACCTTCTAGCCTCCAAGGCAGGACGGGACAGAGGAGGCCGGCAAGTCCAGAGGCCAGAGCCCAGGGAGAGGGAGGCAGGGGCGGGGCTGCCCTGCGGCCCACTAGGGCTCAAGGGCCCCATCCCCAGGCTGCCTGCAAGAAAAGCAAGTTTCCCAAATATGGTCTGCAGCCGCCTGGAGGCCTCCGGGAATCATATCCTCGCCAGAGGGCGGGACACCAGGTCTCCCTCCCCTAGTGACCCCAGAACACAGAGCCACCCCACTGGGTCCCCCCAGCCCCTGCCCTGGTGACCACAGGAAGTGCCAGCAGAGTGAGTCACAGAAAAATTCCCCTCCGGCCCAGTCAGAGGGGGCGGGGTACCAACAGGGGACTGCCCCTAGGAGGCCCCTTACCTCTCAGGAGGAGGGCAGCCCCAGGAAGGCTGGCAGATCGGCCTCAGCCAGGCCCCAGAGACAGGGCTGAGCACTCAGGGAGGCTGGGGTGCTGTGCTGGAGGCAAGGTCCAGCGGGAGAGGGGAAGGGAAACCAGAGAGAGCATACCAGGCCCAAGAAGCTACTGGGACCTCCTGTGCGAGGGTTGCCAGCCCCTACTGCCTCGGAGTGAGCTCAAAGAGCAGTCAACAGCTGCTACTCTATAGTCCGGGGCGGCTGGAGCCAGGCTGGAGAGCACCCCTTGGGCTGGGCACGTGGCACTGGGCGCCTGGCACCAGGAGCTCCTTGCCTATGTCAGCTGGTGGCCCTGCCCAGAGCCCGCCACTGCACAGCACAGCCGTGAGTCCTGGGCACTGCTGGTGCCATAGCACTCCAGCTGGCTGAGCCCCGGCCCCTTTGGGCCTCTAAGCATGCCCAGCTGCTCCTCAGACAAGCTCCTCCTTCCTTCTCTCTCAGTCACTCAGCAGCAGCTAGGACCTGGCTAATCCTGTGAACCAGGACTATCGATTTAGCAAAGGGCTCTGGGCCCTCAGGCAAGTCCCCTAGTTTTTCTGAGGGCCCAGAGCCCTTTGCTAAATCGACAGTCCTGGTTTCACAGGATTATTCTTTTGTTTAACAAAAAATTCTCCTTGCTCTGCTCTTGGCCAGGTGCTGGGCCAGGCCCTGCAAGGTGGCCCAAGCCTAGCTCGACCAGGCCCCAGTCTGCAAGGGGCTTACATTCCAGTGGGGGAGGGAGACACCAAACAACTTGCTAGGGTGGGGGGCAAAAGTGTGGTGCCAGCATGCAAGGGGCTGCTGCCCAGACCACCCAGCTGACCGAGGGCAGATTAAGAGACTTCTGGCCAAGATGGAAGAGTAGGTAAGTAAACATGCTTCACCTCTGCACACAACTACAGCAAAAATTACAACTCAACTACAAAACAAACACCACCCAGATTTGTCAGAAAATCGAGCTCTATGGAAGTCTGACAACCAAGGATTTAAAGAGAGCACATTCATCCAGACAGGTGACTTTTCTACAACAAGTCCACGCTACTAAGACAGGCGGTCAAAGCAGTTCCACCTAATATACAGAAACAAACACAGGGAGGCTGCCAAATTGAGGAGCCAAAGAAACATGGCCCAAATGAAAGAACAAAACTCCAGGAAAGGAACTAAATGAAATGGAGATAAGCAACTTAACAGAGGCAGAGTTCAAAACACTGGCTGTCAGGATGCTCACAAAACTCACTGGCACCGCAACAGCAGAAAAAAGACCCAGGCAGAAATGAAGGCTGCACTAAGTGAAATAAAGAAAAATCCACAGGGAACCAACAGGGGAGTGGATGAAGCCAAGGTTCAAATCAACGATTTGGAACATAAGGAGAGAAAAAAGCATTCAGAACACCAAGAAGTAAAAACAATTTTTTAAAATGAGGAGAGGTTAAGGAGCCCCTGGGATACCTCCAAACGTACCAACATCTGAATCATAGGATGCCAGAAGGAGAAGAGGGAGAGCAAGAAATTGAAAACTTATTTGAAATAATGAAAGAAAACTTTCCTAATTTGTTGAAGGAAATAGACATAAAGTCCAGGAAGCACAGAGAGTCCCAAACAAGTTGGACCCAAGGAGGACCACACGACACATCATAATTAAAATATCAAAGGTTAAAGATAAAGAGAGAATCTTAAAAACAGCAAGAGGAAAGGAGAGAGTTACCTACAAAAAAGTTCCCATAAGACCATTAGCTGATTTCTCAAAAGAAACCTTGCAGTCAAGAAGGGGCTGGGAAGAAGTATTCAAAGTGATGAAAAGCAAGGATCTATATCCAAGATTACTCTATCCAAATAGCTATCATTTAAAATTGAAGGGCAGATAAAATGATTCCCAGACAAGGTAGAACTAAAGGAGTTCATCATCAACAAGCCATTATTATATGAAATGTTAAAGGGACTTATTTAAGAAAAAGATCAAAACTATGAACATTAAAATAGCAACCAATGCACAACTATCAGCGACTGAATCTAAAAAACAAACTAACCAAACAAGCAGAACAGGAACAGAATGAGAGATATGGAGATCATTTGGAGCGTTATCAGCTGGGAGTGAGGAGGAAAACAGGGGAAAAGGTACAGAGAATAAGAAGCATAAATGGGAGCTACAAAATACACAGAGGGAGGTTAAGGATAATATGGGAAATGGAGAAGGCAAAGAACTTATGTGTACGACCCATGGACATGAACTGAGGCGGGGTGGGGGGGCGACTGCTGGAGGGAATGGGAGTACTGGATGGAGAAGGGCAAAGGGGGAAAAATCTGGACAACTGTGACAACATAATCAATAAAATGTACTTTAAAAAGTGTGGTGCCAAAAATACGAAGTGGGACCCAAACCTCCCTGGAATCTATTTATAAACAATTGTGTATTTATTATTACATGTTTAAACCTCAGTCACCTTCAAAGTACTCTTCATTTGATTCACCTATCGAGGCAATTTTTCCTGCTCAAAACAGTTTTTGAACTTGATTTTGATGCCTTTTAGTGCTTCTGCTGTCTTTTGTTTCACCTCTTCCACATCGGTAAAGGATTTCCCTTTGAGGGCTTTTTTCATTAGGGGAAACCAAAAAAGTTGCTTGGGGTGAGACTGGGTGCATAGGAAGGGCAGGGTATGGAGGTCATGTCAGTCTGGGTCAAACACTGTTAAAACACTCAGCACAGTGTGTGCGTGCCCTTGTAAATGACCCATCATGAAATGGGCAAACACACTAAGTCTTCAAAAAACAAAAATTCACCGAAGCAGAATGCAGCCTCTCACGACAATGCCAGCTGGTACACTGATACAGATGGGTTCCTAGAACACTCACTCAGCGGGGAAAGCCTGTACTACAAGAGGCACGCCTCCAGAAGATAATTCCAGGGTTTTTAGTGCCCCCTTGTAATATGAGACAGGGCCACTGCATATAGGGTAGTCAAAGCTGTCCTCCCCAAGGAGGTGACCTCATGAATAATGGCAACTAGGCAACCATGGAACCAGCTGTGGAAGAGCATACAGGCAGAAGGGAATGAACCAAGGTGCTGAAGCAGGGGAGGCCAAAGGGGTGACGGGCTGCGGCCTTGGAGCAGCAGGCAGGCCCGGGCCAGTCACACCACAGGAGGAGTCGGGTGGTACGTGGGGAGCTCAGTAAACGCTATCCAAACGGTGGTGCCCCATGGCAGGATAAGCCCAACTGGAGCTCTGAACATGTCCCCCAGGACCCAGGGTCTTGCTCCAGCTTATAAGAGGAGTCATCTCCCTCAGAGCCCGGCTTTCCAACCTCCCTTGCTGCTGGGACAGTCAGGTGCCTCAGCCCCAAGCTTGCAAGAGGACACAGCTGTAATCTCTTGGCAGGGCACACCGCCAGGGCACCATCACAGTCCTGGCAGACGCTGCCAGCCACCTGTGTCCAAGACACCACAGAGGCTGCTGCGTGAGTTGCCCTGCATCTCTGGCCACCTCACACCTGCCTCTAAGAAACCTCCTGCTGTGCCTCACTCCTTCTCCAAGACAGGAACTAGGGTAGTGACTCTACAGGAGGGATCCTGTGCCCCTCCACACGCACCTGCTCTCTGTTGCCCCCACCTGGAAGTGCTGACCAATACATCTTGTTATTGCCCACTTCATGCCCCTGAACCTCAACGCCCAGGATGGGAGGGGCTGTCTCCTTCAGCACAGAATTCCCACAACCCCACAAGCACCAGGCCTGCCCAGGATGGGTGGGTTCAGGTAGAAGCCCTCTTTGCAGAAGGTGGTGTCCTGTCCTCCCTGGGAGCGGTAGCTTCACCCGAGGAAGCTGGGAGTGTCCCTTGGGGTTTGCTAACCCCAGGGGGAGGAAGGGGAGGAGAACCCTCAGCCAGGCCACATGGGTCTTCAGACCTGGAACAACTGGCCCTTGGATGCTGGTGGTCACGAGTCTGGGAGGACCTCAGCCATCTGATGGGTATTCAGGTCTCCCCGCTGGCTCTGTCCGCCTTGGGGACCTAGGGTGTGCTCTGGGTATCCTGGAGCCCCGCCTGGGAGCGGATGCTCCCAGGTGGCCCTGGACGGTGGAGACACGGTCGATGGGTCCCCAGGGATTACAACAATCGAGGCCAGTGCTGACTCCATGCCAGAGGCAGGGCTCTTCTGCACACTTCAATCGTCTCTTTTAACCCTATGAGACATTATAATTACCCCCACCTTACAGAGGAGGAAACTGGGGCACAGAACAGTTACTTGATGTGCCAGGGTCAGTCAAGGAGCAGCAGAGGCAGATCCAGGCTGCGTGACAACGTGGAGCTCGGCAGTTCCTGGGATAACACTTAGGTTCATGGAACCCAGGAGTGGAAATCTCACAGGCCTCTCCCTCCCTGTTCCCCACCTCCAAACACACAGACACACATACACTCTCTGGCCCCACACACAGCAGCCTTACACACAGCAGTCACTGGGGAAACACTAGTTCCCTTCATATCCAGAACCATCTCAAATGGGAGCCAAGTTTATTTCTGGGGTATTCTGTTTGCTTGTCCCAAGAAGCCCCAGTAGCCAATGGATACAGGCCCAATGTGCATGTGCCAACTGCAGTCTGCACCCACAACCTTGCTTACTCATGCTCGGAACGCCCCTGGAGGGGCCGCCCACTGGCCAGGGTCCTGACCACCCCCTTATCTTGCTCCCCCATCCCCACTTCAGCCAAGCTCTCTTCCCAGACACCCCCACACTCACATCCTCGGTGGAACCTGGGGACCAGCACCCTTAGCATCACTTTTCTGACATCCCAGGGACAACTGAGCAGCCAGAACCTGGGGGCAAGTCCTTAGTGCTTGGACAGCAGCAGGCAAGCCCCTATTCACACAGAGCCATCCCCAGGGGGCATGACAGCACAGCTCCTGTCCTGCCTACCTCTGGGGCCTGAGGCTCAGAGGGCAGAGCCTCATGCCTGACACTCAGCAGCCAGAGGACAGGTATGCAAAATGAAGGACTAAAAACCCACCTGTAGGTGGCCACAGCCAACACTCCTATAACAAGCCATGCATGGCTGCAGCAATGGCAACAGCAGATGCCCTTGAGTCCAGGGCCAGCTCTGGGCCAGAAGCAGACCCCTTCCCCCACCCCTGCTAGGACACCCCAGGCACTGTCCTGGAAGGCTGGGCGGAGGGGAGGTGAAATGCAGAGGGTCCTTCTGCTGCGGGACAAGGCACTGCAGCCCCACATATCATGGTGGGACTGGGTCAGAGCACCCAGGAGCCTGTGTGGGTGGTGTCAGGGCACAGCCCTACACCCTCCAGGCAAATCAAACTGTTGGCAGCTTGGGAATAGTCCCCATCCCCCTGAGAACCCACACCGCTGCTACCTAGCCCAGGGACTCAACCCAGGCTGGCAGACCCAGACCTGTGCGCCTGATACCCTGCTGTTCTTTCCCAGTCTCTGGGGTCCCGATGGGAGGATTCACAAGTCTCTCAGCAAAGGGCTCAGCATGAGGCTGACTTTATTTCCTTCTGGGGCAGCACCAGGCCCAGAGTAGGGGTAACCACCCACAGCCCCAGATTTGTCATCATGGAGGGCAGAGGCAGAAGGGACAGCCCCGAGGGGACAGTAGGGACTTGCTCCCTACAAGGCTCTCCACTTTGATATCTAAAGCCTCAAAGAGTTCTGCCCACTCCAGTCCTAAATGAGAACTTTCAGCAGCTCTTAAAACACTACCTCTGCAGCCAAAATGGAGAGGGAGATGGATGATAGCACATAAAGTACGGTACTCTGGCTTTAAAAAAAAAATGGTACAAAATCCCTGATTTCTGGGATGTACAGTGAAGATGGGCTGGGAGACGGAGCCCTGCCCTTTCGGTCCTCTGTGGTCCCTTCACCCCACTCCTCACCCTGAGAGCAGAGGGAGTTAGGGCAGCAAGACAGAGGTGGAAATACCTCTGAGGGATCACTGGCTTGGAGGAAGACCACCCTGAAGCCCCTTATTTGGGGGCCCTAAAGGCCCATAGGAGAAGGATCTGGCCCAGTGTCTGTGCTGGAACCCCACCCTCCAAGTCTGACTCCAACACTGTTCCTCAGCCCTCCGAGAAGTTTCCTGGGTACACAACCAGCTGATTCCAGCTGTGGGCTCCTAGAAGGGCAGGGATGGAGTTCTCCAAGTCCAGGAGAAAAGGGTAGTGGATCCTAGGAAGGGGCCATAGAGGCCAGAGGGACCCCACCAGGTTGGCAGCTCCAGCAGAGCGTGGAAGTGCCCCAAAGACCTGAGTGCCCCCAATGAGGGCGCACACGTGGGGCAGAGCAGAAGACTTCTGGATACAATCCTCTGCCTCGGTCTCCCCGTCGGTACCATCTGTATGACTGGTAGAGAGGGAAGCTGTCTCAGGGGCCTTTCCTGCTCCGACAGGATGCCCTAGTGGTACTGCCCTTACTTCAGTTGCTCTCCCAAGTTTAGAGAGCTGGAGCCCACCCACAGCGCTCCCACCAGTCCTCAACACAAACATCCATGGCCAGAGGCATCAGGTTTCCTCCCTGAGTGGAGCTGAAAGTGACTGTCCTGCCCTGCCTCCATCCAGTTCCCACTGGGCTCCTTCCTTGCCCAGGGCAAGTGGGTAGTTGCTCACAGTGCCAGGAGGGCATGTCAGCAGATCTTCCCAGACCTCCCTTCTCTGCAGGCTCCACCTGTGCCCAACCCCACTCTTGCTCCTCGAGCACCCGGCACACACATGCTCTTCTAGGTGTCAGCCCTGCAACCCTCAACCCCCAATATCAGTTTTCCACTCTGAAAAATAATGGGCAGAGAGGGTATATCCCCAAGCCCAGGTAGATGAGGAATATCTCCCAGCCTGGCTGAGCTTTGCAGGGGAGCTCAGAGAATACCTTCCCATCTAGACCCTTCCTCACGGTAAGGGTGTGGGAAAGGAAACTCCACGTTCTCAAGATGGATGAGGGAGCCCCAACCTCCAATCTAGGATCTGAGACCCCAACATCTCCCCCCAGCTCTAATCCTCCCACTCTCCCCACACACCCCCAGCGCCCAGCAAATCTCAGCTTCTCCAACTCCCTGAAACGGCCCTGGGCTCTGCCTGGTGCAGCTGCAACAAGGGGCTGAAAGCCTGGGTTACTGACGCCCGAAAAAGCAGTTCGTCCCTACCCTGGCCTTGCGCCCGCACTCGACCTGCGGAGGCTGGAACCCTGGGGTCGCAGTGCGGCCCGAACTCCTGCAGCTAGGATCCAGTTTCTACCGCCGCTTTTGCAACCAGGGTAGGTACAGGCCGTGTTCCCAGTCCTGGAATTCAGCACAGGCGGGCTGGAGTGAATCATTAACCGGCCCCAGACTGTCGCACCGCCACGCCGACAGCTCTGTCGACGCCACGCACTTGATCGCCCAGCCCTTAACCCCTAACCTGGGGGCAGCGCGCAGCTCGAAAACACACAAATGGACCAACTGACTGCCCATCATCCCACTTCCTGGAAAGTCAAGCCTCCTGGAAGTTCACGCTCTAGGGACTTAGGACCCCTCCTGGTAGCCAAGGAAACTGAGGCCAGGGCTCGAAGGCCCAAGGTCACTGACAAGGCGGCGTCTGGCAGGGGAGAGAGGGCCTCCCGCCAGCAACTTTCCCAGATCCAGGAACTTTCTGCCGGCCAGTAGCCCCTGAGTCCCGGCCCCTTCCAACGGCCCCCGGGTCGCGCAGGCTCAGGGATTCTCAGCAGTTCTCGCCTCCCGGCACTCGGTCACGGACCGGAGGCGGGTCCAGGACCTTGGACCCCAGCTTTCTAGCGCCCCTCACGGAGGCTCTGGCGGCAGGAGGTTCCCAGGACCCACAGGTCCGGCAGGAAATGCCACTCGCTTAACTCTCTCCCGTCTAGGCCTGCCCCGGGCTCGGGCAAAACTGTAGCCTCGAAGCCGGTCCGCGGACCCCAGCCGGACTCCCCAGCGCAAGTACCCCACCCCGCCCACCACACTCACCAGGTAGTTCATTTTGTCCTGCCGGCTGGCCGGAGGCCCCGGCCCCCCGCAGGGGTGCACACCTCGCTACCGTTCTCGGAGTGCCAACTGCACCGCAGCTGCCCCAGTCTGTCCGCTGCCTCCGCCGCCACCTCTGCCACTGCCGTCGCCACCCAAAGCGGATCCCACCTCGCTCCGCCCGCAGCTAGGCCTGGCCAGCCCAGCCGGCTCCCGGCATGCCCAGCCGCGCGCGCCCATTGGACGCTGTGGCTCCCTATGTAAATGAACCGCCTGCCCGTAGGGCGCGGGCCCGCGAGCGGCTGAGTACACGGGCACGCGCCGCCTAGTGCCTGGTGGGACCATCCCCCCACTTCCTACCAGCACCAAGCTCTAGGTGCCTTCGGAATGCCAGGCTTCAATCCTAGTACGCGGATATCTCCTTTTCTTCAAATGCACTTCTCCAACCTCTACCATCGGGAAGAATGAGCCCCTCCTCAAAGGCCTAAGCAAATGTCTCCTCTTCTGCGCAGACTGGCGGGATTGCCCTCCTCTGTGAATCACTGCAGCCCTTGATGCGCCAACCTCAAGTCGACTTACGCGTTCCGCCCCACCAACCCCAGGCGTTCCCTTTGTGTCCTTCTTGCCGTCGGACTCAGATCCGATAGCGCAAAGGGCACAGCCCTACATCCCCCAGCCCTAATAGTAATTAATAATAACCACCACCCCACAGACTCAGGTCAGGCCTCCCATATAAGAGCCCAGGAAATGAGGACTCAAGGCAGGGAGGTTAGAGGCTCAGGCGGGTCTGGTAGTAACCCAGGGAGCGCAGATCTGGGACTCATCCTGTTCTACCAGAGGAGCTGTATGGGAGGCTCCAGTCCATTTATGGACTGGGGCTCACCAACTCCCACTTTCTCCACTGAATTGAATCCATCCTCCTTAAATTGTCCCCCCACAGTCCCAGTTCTGCTCTAGGAGCTCTGGCCCCATCTCAGTCCCTCAGTCAGTTCTGTCCAGGCCTAACACCCTGTGCCCCAACAACTCATTTGTTTCAGCAACATGATGGGGGGTCTGCAGAGAATGAAAGGGAGAGAACCACCACCGCCACTGGGAACTGAGTGGAAAGCGCTCTGGTTCTCCTGAGTCCCCACTCCCTAGGCCGAAGGTCAGTGACTGCCACCCCACACAGCAGGACCGGCATATACTGGTCCCTGAGCTGAGTCCAGGCTTATGCAGTGGTCTGCAAGGAGATCTACGAGGGAACCTGCTCCAGAACCGGTCAGTTTGGTGCCTTATCTCCAGATGCTTGGACAGTCAACATCCTGGGCTACTCGCTATGTGCGTGGACGCACTGCCAGGGAAGCAGTGGGGCTGACTTGGCTCTAGCCTATAAAATACCTATAAACCCAGTGGGTCCATGGCTGCCCCTCCACCTGACACACACACGGGACACCCAGGCGAGATATGCCACCTTGGGCAGGCCCTCTCCTGTCTGTATGAGGGGGCTGGGCTGAGGCAGCCCAAGTCTGGCTGGTCATAGGTCCCCTGGAGAGCTTGTTAAAAACACATTCCTAGGTTCCCCCACCAGAAAAACCATGTGGGAACCAGGACATCCGCATTTCCTCAGAGTTTCTCAGGGAAGCACTAGACTGGGGAAGGGGCAGTGGGATTCGGACACAATGTGACCCAGAGTCCTCAAGGAGCAGAAAAGCTAGCTGTCACCCTGTGCCTTCCCCAAGACTGGCCCATTTGTCACCTCAAAACAGCCTACTTTCCCACAAAAGAAGGGCCAGCTCTGCAAGAAACACTGCCTAGGGCATCTCCTCCTCCCTGCTCCCACAACAGCTGTGCCCCAAAGTCAGGCAGGAAGCAGTGGGCCCCCCATACTCTGACCCCCACCCCCAAACTGGCTGGCACCCAGGTTCCAAGGGGGCAGATCAGAACCAGCTGGACCATGCGTGAGCATCTGTCTTTCTGGGCCAAGGGTCTGGAGGGGGTCTTTGGGGTTTTCTGAAGGCCACACTCCTGTGACGGGAGGGGACGGGAGGGGAGCAGGCCTCACGGCTAGGCAGTATCCTGTAGTCAGGTCTCTGCAGGGATGGGAAGGGGCACAAATGTCCTGGCCCTCAATTCTGTCCTAGCTGGCCTAGGCAGGGAGGTGTCTGGCTGGGAACAAGGGAAGGGGAGAGAAAGACCCCCCAGTCTCTGGAGCTGGATTAGAGCAGCCCTGGGGGCGGGGCTGCCGGTGTGGGGGCAGGCCGGGGGAGGGAACCCAGCTCCAGCTGAGGCATTTCAAAAATTTGCTCCTTTTCTACTTAAACTCCCTCCCCCCCAGCCTGTGCCTCCCAGAATGGCATTTCCGCTTTGGAATCAAGGCCCTAGGATCTGTGCCCCACTGTGCTGGAAGGAGGGGAAGAGGAATGCTCCTTCTCAGGCCTACGGGGGGAGGGGCATGGAGAATGGGACCCAGTGGGCAGGCCATGGCTGGGGTGTATGGGGAAGCAGACCCTCCTGAGCAGACTGCTAAGGAGCTCAACTGTGACCACAGGTCAGCCTCCCTGCAGCCCTGGGCCAAGGCTCTATGATCACTTGGTCTTTCATGCCCACAGCAGTTCTGCAAAACAGGCTCCACAGTTAGCCCCATTTTCCAGATGAAGAGGTTAAGACCCAGTTTATAGCCCTTTTGCTCCATCCCACAGATTCCCAGCCAGAAGGGGCAGGGCTGGTATCCTGGGACAGAATGGTGGGACTATCAGACTGCAGGTCGCCCTGTCTGCTCTGCGGCACCTTCCGGACAGGGCAGGAAGGGGATCAAGGAGCAGGGGCACTCAGGCTCAGAAAGCCAAGGGCTCTGTAGCACTCAGAGACCCCAAAGGACAGGCAACTGAGAAGCGGGGCCAGCACTGCCCCCCACACAGGTCCAACCCCACATGGGTGCAGGGGACTGTGCGGACAGGAAGGAGAGCAGCTGTGTGATGAGGAGCTGAGGAGGTGCTGCTGGGTGGAGACACAGGAGTGCTGTGCATACTTCCACCTCGGGAGCAGCCTGGCACCTCCAGTCAGGCTGGAGATGAGCCCACAGACTAGAGGGTGATGTCACCAATCCTTCCCATTGGGGCCTGGAATGGAGCTATCTGTACAGGAAACATGGTGGGCCCAGCACATGGGGACACTGGATCTCCTCTGTCCATTAAAGTGTCCACTGGGGTGAGGGCTGCTGCTGATCCCAGACCCTAGGTAGGAAGAAGAGCTGGGGACCCAGCTCCCACTCGCTGGGCTTTCTAGGTCTTATTCTTCAAGTGAGGCCCATTGCACAATGAATAATTCTTGCTTCAGGCCCAACAATGTCTGTTGGCAGCATTTATAACTGCAAACAAAGGAGGCAGGGCTTCCCCTAAACGCCCAACTATAGGGGACTGGTGAGGCAACCATGGCTTCTCAATGGAATATTGTGCAGCTATTAGGATGGCTACTTTCAAAGACCAAAATCACGCAAGACGATGCTTACGACAATGGGAGTGAAAGGAGTGGGCTCCAAGGGCTTGCACGGTGACTGCAGGCGGCCCTTTCCCCTCCTAAAGCCTTGGCTTTCCCAGTAGCACAGGAGGGTGGCTAGATGGGTCAGCGGATGGCCGGCTCTGGGAGTAACAGCAGGAAAGGATTTCCTGAGACCGGAGGTGAGTGCTGCCAGCCCCAGGGACAGGAAGAAATGATGTATCTGGAGGCCCACGAAGTGAAGCCTTCTCCCTGGACTCCGCCATTCAACTTTCGCAAGCTCAAAACGAGGCTCAGAGCTGGAGCCAGCTCTGCATGGGGGATCCCTGCTGATGGCCCGCATTGATGGCCCGGACAAGAGATGAGCCCAGCTGCTTCAAGAACTGCTAACACAGCCCTGACCTGTGTGGCTCAGTTGGTTGGGCGTCATTCACAAAGTAAAAGGCTACAGGTTCGATTCCTGCTCAGGGCATGTGCCTGGGTTGTAAGTTGGGTTGTGGGTTTGATCTCTGGTTGGGGTGTGTACCAGAGGCAACGGATTGATGTTTTGTCTCTCACTTCAGTGTTTCTCTCCCTCTCTTTCTCCCTCCCTTCTCCTCTCTCTAAAAATAAATAAATAAAACTAAACAAACAAACAAACAAAAAATGTTAATACAGGCTGGACATGGTCCTTGCTGCCACCCTGGGGACCAGGACAGAACTATCACTACTCAGAGGTTCACAGGGGCAGGGCCTTGCCCAAGTCACACTGCCAGAAAGTGGTCGGGCTACAACCATAACCCAGCCACCCAGACGCGACCCCATGGAAAAGCACCCAGCGGACTCCAGACACAGCAGCACGTGCTCTCTAGAGTGGGTGTCAAAGCTGTTGCCATAAAAAGCTTTCCTATTGTTCCCTGCTCCTCGAGGGTAGAGTGACCGACAGAGCAGTTGTCATTACAGTGGGGACTCTGCCACTGGGAGGTGGGCAGATCCCTCCCCAGTCACCGCCTCCTGGGGCAGGAGGGCTCTAGTCCTGCCCTTCCCTTCAGCATCCACCAGTCCAGTCTGCAGAGGCTTGGATGCAAAGGCAGGGCCAGGACCAAAGGTGTGGGTGTAAAGTGACCAGGTGCAGGGATGTAGCTGGGGGAAGGGAACTGGGCGTGGGCAGAGGGCAGATTGGCCATCCAGGCCCAGGCCCAGGCCTGGATGCCAGCAACCTCAGCACCCCCCACCTTCCTGCATTTCCCTCACTACCCACTCTGGCTCTTTCAAGGAACTGGAAGGAGGAGCATTCTCTCCTAATTGCTTTTCCAATTTGAAAATTAAAGAGCAGCAAGGTATCTGTAGGGAGGGGCCTGCTTCAGAAAGGGGCTCTGCTCACAGCAGACCGAAGGCTGGGTGGGGTGTGTGGGCAGGCTGGGCCCTGGGGCACTTCCCAGGGACTCTTTGCCCCACTCAGGATGCCGACCCGAGCATTCTCAGTGCCCCCTTCTCTTCCGTAGCCCCCTCTCCCACTCTCCTGGTGGGGGCCTCCCTGGGAGCTGTCATGTAGTCAGGAGCCCCAAGTGTGCAATGAGAAAGTTGGGGCCTGGGTGCACTCGCCCTGCCTCTGGCACTGGGACGCCGCTCCTGGTGCCCTCACCCAGCAGCACCCTTCAACACTGCCTGGAGGGGGAATGGGGCTGGCGGAAGTGGTGGGGGTGGGGAAGAGAGGGGCTGGGTCCCGGCTGGAGGACAGGGAGGCGTGGAGACAAGCCCCTGTCCTCAGAGAGAAGGCTTTGCTGGTGGCTGTACAGCTCCAGCTGGGCTGGCAGGGACAAGGGCGTGGTCAAGAATCTGGCCCCAGCCCGCCATCTGCTCTTGCCTCTCCCCATAGCAACCAGCCCCAGTGCATCAGGGCAGTGCAGGGGGGACTTCACTTCACATGCCATCTGCTGTCCCCCCCACAGCCTGCTTCCAGAGGAGCACAGGTGCCCACACCCATGGAGACCCACAGGGACCCAGAGACACGGACAGAGGGGCAGGACAGGGCTGTCCAGAGCTCAGCTGGGACAGGTGGTCAGGGAGCCAGCGACGTCGCCGGAGGGGACTCTGGGGGCAGTGGGCTCAGAGGGCAATGGGGTGAGAATACAGGAAGTAGCGGATACAGAGCTAAGGCAGCCGCTGGGAGGGCGCTGCTTCTCTGCCCCACTGTGGAGCATCCCACCTGCGCCTCCTCCAACCTGAAGAGAAAGGCTCCATGTGCCTCAGGAGAGAATGTTAAAGATTCCAGCAGGCGTGGGACCCTCAGCCCATCACTGCAGCTTTCCGAGCCTCGGTGTGTGCATCTGTTAAGTATGACCACCAGCAGCAGCCCTGCCCATCACCAGGTCACCAGACTGAAGGCACGCGGAGGTCGCACAGTGCACATCCCCGCCCCTCCCCATCATCACACACCAGCCCCGCCCTGCCCTGCCAGGAACCAGGGGGAGGAGTGCTCTGCACTCAGCCCTCCCTGCTCTCCTGGCCCCTGCTCAGGTGTCCTGAGCTTCCCCAGCCCGAATGGCAGGAGGAACAAAACCTCCAGCGAGCCCTGGCCCCTGCAGATCCGCCAGCCAATGTGGGGTGTTGGGCAGGGTCTCCTGGGCAGGCGTGTGGGGTGTGGAAAGTGGCTAGTTGTGGGCTCTGTCACAGGATTATGTGTGCTGGTCATTCCCTCAGCACCTACTCACTACTAGGATACAGCTGCCTGGAAACCAGGTTTCCAGGAACTGACACTCCAGGTGTGTGTTGGTGGGGCGGGCTGCGAACACGAACTCATGAACGTCTGCCTGGTCCGGGATCTGAAGGCGAGCAGAGGGATGGCAGTGAGGGGACTTTATACAAGGTGCCTGGCGGAGGGCTCTTTGCGGAGGTGGCATTTGAGCAGATGTGTGAATATTTTGCTAAGACTCATTATGCAGAAAAAGTAACAGCAAAGATTTGTAAAAATAGCACAGGCTGGCAACTCCCTCAGTGTGAAGAGCAGAGCTTGAGGTGTTAGGGACTCAGGAAGCAGCTTCCAAGCAACCCCCCTCCCTCAAGCTGAGCTTCTTGAGAGGTGGGGTCTCCACTGGGCCAGGGCCTCCCAGAGTTGAAGCAGGTGCAGCCAGGGGTGCCTGCCTGGTGCAGTGTCCAGGAGGGCGGCCAGAGACAAAGGGGAGGGAGCCCAGGAATCTGGGGAGGGTGGGGGATCTAGTCAGCTCCCAGGACAGCCTCCATTCTCTTCTACCACCTGCTCTTCTAGAAGCCTCTCCCCTCTAGGATCTCTGGAGCGGAAAGGGGCCTCAGAGAAACACAGGTGACTCAAAAACCTAAGATGCGTGCCCCCATGGACAACCTGGGAAGAGGGAGTTCAAACCCTAGATACCTGGGGAGAGCTGTGAACAGAAAGGTGTGTGGTTGCATCACTTTTGGGACAAACACGTAGCAGGGCAGCCAGGATTTGGTGGCACAGGCGACTCCCTGGCATGCCTCACCACACACATATAGAATACCAAAAATAGGTATCACAATCCTAAACCTACCATGTTACCCTTTTTGCCCTGGCTGCCAGGGAGCTTAAAATTAAACTTGTATGCCTACTTTCTCCATGTGCTACATAGTTCTGGATCTTTGGATGATCTCAGACTGTTTGTGTCTTTCACTATAATCTGCTTTAAATCCTTTTTGGAACTTGGAGGGGTTTAAATAACATAAAATGACTGAAAGCTCTCTGAGCCTCTAATCTCCCTTAGAGAAGGGATTAATTCTAGAGCCAAAACTTGTGACCATCTCTCCTGCCAGAGGGGGCACCCATCACCACCTCTCCTGAGGTCGCTAGCATGTCCCCAGCTTTTTTCCTTTTCTTAAAGAGACACTGGCCAGCACACAGTGACTAGGAGTAAGGCGAAGCAACGATGGTTTGACCGGGATGCAGCCACAGCTGTGATGAAGCCAGGTGGAGGCTGGGGAAGACAATGGGCACAGAGAGGGGAGGGGACAGGCGCAAGCGCAGCGGACTATGGGGAGCACAAACGCCCGCTGGGCAATGTGGAGTGGGGCCGGTAGGCACCACCTCACAACCTTGAGGCCTGCCTGCCTTACCTGCAGGATTGAGCCCCTCCCTTAAGGTACTGGGACTCACCTCAGGGGTGCTCTCCTTCCTGCCAAGGGCCCTGCCCACCCCTTGCTGACCAGTCTGCTGCCGACCACACCTGAGGACAGGCCTGCACCGCCCCAGTGGTGTCCACCACCTGCAACCCCGAGCCCACTCCTGGAGGACTCAGGGCAGGGCGTCCACCTGGCTTAGGACACAGTGGACCAGCTGGCTGCCCAACCCGGCCACTCCGTCGGGCAGGGTGAGGTCAAGACCTGTCCATCCAAGGCTTATCCAAGGCTCAAGAGGAAGAGGTTCTGTAGGCAGGCCAGAGCAGGGGAGGGGCCATGGGCACGCCACCACGGAGGCCTTGGGAACCACGCACAGCAGAGAGAAAGGGGCGCTGGAGGCCGACTGCGCAGGCTGTAGAGAAGCGTTGTGTGGGAGCTGGGAGTGGGTCCTGGCTGCTGTGCCAGCCGACGGTGGCAGGATAAAGATGACAGCCTCAACAACAGTAGCTGCTGTGACCGATCTTTCTCTTACTAAGAGCTTTCTGCAACCCTTGCCAAGTTTTCACAAAACCCCGAGAGCTCAGTGCTGTTCACATCCCCATGACACCGATGAGGAAACGGGTTCAGAAACTCACTCAAGGTGTAGACAATCCAGCACCGTGTGGTCTAGAGCCCTTGCCCTCAAGCCATAAAATGTCCTCCCCACCAGAAGCGGCCTTTCTGAGGGTCCCACTCAGCCTCCCCAACAAGGCTTCCGGAACAGCGGCTAGAACACCCAGCTCTCAGTGCAGAGACACAGCCACCTGTCTGCAGGGGCCCCTCAGTACTCCCAGGGACACATCCTTGCAGGCTGGGCAAGCTGGGGCCGTGAGGCAGAGAGAGAGGAGCCAGGCCAGCCTGGGTCCTACCCTGAGGAAGCCTGTGGTCTCCCGAGAGAGCCTGACAGCAACCAAATGACCTCAATGGTAAGCGCACAATCACAGAGGCGGGTCCCAGAGGACTTCTCAGAGATGCGGCCCTCAGCCTGAGCACTCGAGAGTGAGCAAAAGAGACCTTCTGGCCTTCTGAGTGCAGGGGCAGCAGGAAATCACCTCTTGCAGAGGGAGGGCCAGGCAGAGCCAAGCCAGGTAGGAGGAGGGGAGGTGGCAGGAGGGGCATGCTGGGTGCTCCGGAGACCGAACTGAGGACTTTGGACGCGGACACTGCTTCTCCCCACTGTTCCCTTCCAAGCCTGCCCTACCAGGCCCCAGCTGTCCACGTCCTGGCTGCCCCGGCCAGTGCCTCCTCGCTCCCTAGCCAGCTCTCCCCTCACAGCGCTGGCTGGCACAGAGCCACACACAAGGGGCCCCGGGATCACTGGCAGAGGTTCAACCAGGTGCCACGCCTGGTCCACTGGTCTCCATCGACCACTGCTGGGGCTGCGCAGAGCTAGACCCACCCTGCTGCACAGCCCTGGGCAAGGTGCCTCATCTCCCAGGGGTGCCGAAGGGGTTACACAAACTCATGCGTGGTAAGCCATAAGCAGGGGGTCGGTCTCTCAGCGGACTTGGCCTCTGTGGACAACTCAACGAGCCACAACCCCCACAATTAGAGAGGCCACGCAGGATGACTCGCACTTTCTGGCTTCGGATCCTGCCAAACTTTGTACCCACCCTGGCTCTGTCTCTCAGTGGCCATGCGATCCTGGCAAGACACAGGTCCTCCCTGGGCCCGTGAAGCCCTGAGCCCAGCACCTGGCACACAAATCAGCACCCTCACTCCTTGAAAGGACCCATCATCCCTCAGCAAAGGAGCAGAGGAGGGGCTAGAATGGCTGAGCCCATTTCACAGACAGGAAACAAGAGGCAGAACAGACAGCAGGGAACTTCTCTACAAGCTGGAAGCTGGATTGTTACCTGACAGTACCAGGGGACAGCCAGCACCTTGTCACTCCTGAACACAGATCATGCCAGTGCCTGCCAGGGGTCTGAGGTGGGTAGTACTGCCTTTTCCTTTCACATGCTTCCTGCCTCCCCAGAGGCGACAGATAGGCCAGAGGCCCCAGGTGGCCATGCCCAAAAGGAAGGCAGAGGTCAGAGCTCAGCCAGGAGGAGCGTCTCCAGGGACTGTGTGAGCCCTGCCCTCAGCTCAGGGCCTAGGAAGGAGCACTGCACAGGGAGTCAGCAGGACCCCGTGTGCCTTCCCCCTTCTGGGACCCAGACCCTGTGTGGATTAAAGGACAGAGAGAGATCAGCCGATCCCTGGAGGGGTCCTCATGCTTTAACCTGGCCCGCCCCAATCTCTTCTCTCCCCGCCATCACCTCCCATTTCATTCTGAAGCATCTTGTAATTTCTGTGAGCCAAAGTGCCTGCGTCAGCCCCATCCAGGAAAAGACTGCCCAAATGAACGGGTGTGCTTAAAGCCCAAATGTGTCTGCGAGTGCCGCATGGGAAGTCACTCTTCTGGGTTCCCAAAGCAGGGCTGGAGCAGGCAGCCTGGCCTGGAAGCCTTCAAGGCGCCTCACCACTTACCAGCACATGAAAGCAATTTTCTGCACATTTCATCGCTGCTCCAGAATTGAACTTGTCCTCCCAGCCCTGCCAGCTAACACACTTCCCAAGGTCCAAGGCGAGAGCCTGGGTGATCTGACAGCCCAGCCATGCAGAAGACAGATGGTGAGACCCCTGCCAACCATGCAGAGCCCCCAAGGGTGAAGGCTGCAGGCAGGAGGGTGGGGAGTGATCTGGAGCCAGCAACAGTGTGGACAGACCAAGCGGACCTTGGCTGTGGGTGTTGTGGAGACCCTGCAGTCATCTACACAATGCCCATCTGCCCAGACCACTCTCGGACCCTGGCCCTCCTGCCATCCCTCTCTTGTCACCGATGGGGCCAGTGAGGCACACAGCCAAGCAAGGTGGCCCAAAGTTATATAGGGCAAGGGGTCTGGGTGCCATCCCAGACTCCATGTCCAGACCTCTGCTGCGACCGACTGCGGACGACCAAACCAGACCAAGTGCAGACTTCCCAGACAGAGGCCCTCCAGGCTCTGATGTGGCCTGAGTAACACTCCCTGTTCACTCCTGCCCTAGAGACCCAGGCCCCCAAGCAGTCCACCTCATCCCTCCAGCCAGTATCCACGTGGTCAGGGCAGGGCCCCAGAAAAGGTCCAGAGGTTTGCATGAAAGCAGAGCAGGAAAGAAGGACCTGGCAGGCATTTTCTGTCTTCTCTCTTTTTTTCTTTCTAAAGTGGAGGCAATTATGCTCTGAACCAGAATGAATGGGGGGGGGGGCGGTGTTCTCATCAGCACCGCCAGGAAGCCCTAATTTTTTCATCTGTAACTGTGCATTACCACTTCTGGAGGCGGACAGGAGTTGGGCATCTTTAATTCCATAATAACAATGCTTTGCACTTACACAGCATCTCTCCTCTAGTAATCCCTAAGGCGGTTAATTAAGAGGCCACTTGCCCTGCCAGAAAGCTCCAACTGTCTGTGTCACTGTTAAGGATGGGGTCCCCCAGGTGAGGAGCAGTCCCGGAAACAAGGTCCGGTAGACAGACGTTCTGGCCCACTGCCCCATCCTGTCAGAGGGAAAGGCCCTGGCTCATCAGAGAAACAATGGCTGGAGGCCACAGCTCCCCAGCCTGCAGACAGTACCCCTTCTGTGAAGGGCTCTGGGTGTCGGCCGCCACCTCAGTCTGTCCCCCTGTAAAGCAGGCTAGGGCCTGCACCCGAGGTCCGGTGACTGCGGGTAGGTGGGATCACTTGCCACCTTCTGGAAGTGGGGCCCAGATGCCTCCAGATGCCACTGGCCTAAGTGTGGAGCCCCGGCCTGGAGGCTGCCTGAGCTTGCCTGCTGGGCCAGGAAGAGGGGGTGTCAGGAAAGAAGAAAAGCTCCCAAGGCTGGGAGGAAGAAAGGGAACTGGCCCTGCACCCTTAGAGGTTTAGCAGCAGAGGAAAACTTCTTGGGAAAGTGAATGCATCAGCCATTCTGGGGACCCAGCACAGACCCCACAGGACCAAGCCATCCTGGGGGGTCCTGGGGGTCGGGTGTCTCCGGAGAGAGACCTGCGGCCAGGCCTGGCCATCCTGGTGAGGTCCCTGGGGCACAACAGGGCAGCTGTCCCCGGGAGACGTCACAGACCTTCCCCCCCCACCCGGCCCAGAGGCCCTGGAGTGAGGCTCCCAGAGAGCGGCAGAGACCTCTCCCCGGCGGGCCGGGCCATCTTGGTGGAGAAGGGGGTCCTAGGAGACAGCACGGACTCCTGCCTGGCCCAGCTGTCTCAGGGGTTTCCCAGGGGCCAAAACAAAGCAAACCCAATCGTCCTGGGGCTCTCCCTGAGGGGACAGCACGGACCCCATAGACCTCTCCAGGGACTCCATCGACGGGTCTCTCCTGGGACGGAAAGAAAGGCAGGGGCAGAGAGGCTGGCTTGGGGAAGACACCCCCAAGCTGGCCCCACACCCCGACTGCAGAAGGCCCAGACGGGGGGCGGGAGGCAACCCTCAGCTCCGGAGCCCACGCGACATTAGGCCTGCAGCTGGCGGCGAGGTCGCAGGCCCGGCCAGGCGGCCGACCCGGGGTCTTGGCCAGCAGTCGGTACTCACCGGCACGGACATCTTGGCCGCTGCTCCCGGGACCAGACGGGCAGCGGCACCGGCCGGCTGCGGGCTCCCGTCCGCTGCGCCGCTCAGAGCACCCAGCGTGGATCCCGGCGCTCTCAGGGGTGCCCGCGGGCTCCTGCGCGCTCCCGGATCGGACTGTCCAGCGGCTCCCACCTTGCTGCGCATGCGCATTCCGTGCTATCCCTCCTCCCCTCCCCTCCTCCAGGCCGCGTTAAAGGCGAGGACCCCGGACCCCGGCATATTTATGTCGGCCCAACGAGGCTCCGGGGCTCGGTTTCCAGACCTTACTCAGCCTTCAGGGGCCACTTCAAATTGCACTATCTCCTGTTTGCCCACCCGGTTCTGGAGATGAGAACCCTCACCCTCCACGTTGCAAAGCCCAGGGTGCTGGGCGCCCACTCTGTGTCTGAAGGCGATTGCATGTCAGCAGAGCAGAGCTCCTAGAAACGCTTCCCACTGCCTCAGCTGAATGCCAAGAGACCCCGGTAACCCCCAGATGCCGACTAGAGCTCTTCTGCCTGCTCTGCGCTCCCCACACTGTCCATTCTCTAGGGATGAGGAGCTCTGGACACCCCAGGAACAGCCTGGCTCATTGTCGGGTCACCCTGACAGTTGGGGCTGGACTGGCTTTTAGGGAGGATCCTGCTTCCCAGTAACCCCCACAGAAGGATTATACACAGACAGGGTACCTGCACCAGGGTCCAGCCCTCAGACACTAGAAAACAGACATTCGCCAGCCAAGCCTCCCTTTGCCCAGGTTTAGTACCCCCAATTCCGTCTGCTGTTGCACCTCTGACATGGTGTCTAAATACATGTACATCCTAACCCCCCCACCCCCGCCAGGTAGACCTTGCTGTTCCGATGACACATTTAATAGACTGAGGCTCTGTGATCCCTCGGCTACCCAAAGGCAAGACAAAGGGGCTGACCACTCTGTTCTGCCACCCACCACATACAGCCTGTCCCTGCTCCGTGGGGGCCCTTCCTGGGCAAAGCCTAAGGGGGTGGGAGACTGTTGCTACTGTGCAGAGTGAGCCCCAAGGCCAAGGTTCCAGGGGCCAGCGCAGTGTCTGGGAAGGTTGGCACAGTAACCACCCAGGGGAGGAAAGACGGAACTGGCTCTATGAGGCTGGCACCAGCCTTGGCTCCTGGGACACCTGGGGACAGACAGAGAACTCCAGGCCCCTAGGAAATCTGTGGGGGCAGGTGCCCAGGGGGACAGGCTCTTTTGTCTGCCATGTGTGCCTGGCCAGGAGGCCCAAGGTGATTGAACAGAGGGAGGAAGCAATGGCAGAGGGTGTTTTCCAGACACCCAGATCTGGCCCTCAGTTCCCAAACCTTAATATCCTCCATGAGCAGGTCATTTGGTGGAGTTGAGGCAGCTTTCCAGCCTTCTTTTCCAAGAAGTGGGGCTGGCTTGATCTTTCTCCGGAGGGTCCTGAGGAGAGTCCTAACAGTGGCCACCAGCAACGGGAGGGCAAGCAAATGTGCCAGCGAGGGGGAGACTGAGGCCTGCTGCCAGGCCCAGGGTCCAGTTCTTGGATCAGTGAGCTGGGGTCCCTTCCTGATCCAGCTGATCAGGGTTGCCCCCACTTCACCCCTTGAGTAGGGGTTCCCAACTGTGGTACCTCAGTTTCCCCTGCCCAGGGCTTGGCAAGGGGTAGTTGGAGGGGGCAGACAAGGCCATAGGGAGCAGAGAAGGCTCTAGGCTGACAGCTGCCACTTCTTCAAAGGGCGCTCTGTGTACATCTGGCAGACAGCCCTGCCCGTGCCCACCCGCCTGTGTCCAGCTGGCATGGGAGTTCCTGAGCTGGGAACAGCAGCTCAGCCTGGTGCCTGGGCTGCCAGCCACAAGCACTTGCAGTCTCGGAGGCCTCTGAGGCCACCCTGATCCCTCCCTTACTGAGCCTTCCTCGCCTCCTTTCTCTCCTACTTTGGCCAAAATCTTATCTCCCACACTTTCTGTCTCCTCTCCCATTAACCCCATTTCTAGGTGCCCGGGAAAGGAAAGACCCCTTTCACACCCCTAGGTATTGGGGGGGGATGAAAACACAGGGGAGGGGTGCGGTGGGTGCCAGGACCTTGACACCACCTAGTCCTCGCCTCCAGCTGACCTCCAATGTTTGCTTACAGCTGCTTATGGTGGGGGCAGGGTCATCACTAACTCTCCTTTAGCACAGAAAGAGGGATCCCTGGCCAGCCCCTCACTTACTCTAAGGCAAGGGACCCAGGGCCTTGGGTGTGGAGTTGGGGACAGGCAGAGGAGCCCTATCAGGGTACTAAGTGCCTTCCCCTGACACTACCAAGTGTCTGTGGAAGCAGGATGCTCCTCTCTTACTACCCCCACCTCCATTCCATCCCCCAACCTCATCCCCAGCGGGCAAATCCTACGTGACTCACTCAGTCCTGCAGACAACAGGCCCTGGGTCCCGCTGACTAGCCGTTTGCCCCAGAAGCAACAGCTGGGCTGCCTGAGCAGGCGCCAGCACCCTAGAAGGATCCCTGAGGGCTTATCAGGGCCCCAGGGAGACAGGGTTGTGGCTGCTCCTGGCACTGGGAGGGAAGGGCATTTGGACACAGGCACAGAGTAAATCTGGGCAGAGACAAGCTTCATGCCTAGCTCCCCGGCCTTGGTCCTCTGGGCCTTGCTGAGTCTAGAGGGGCTGAGGCCTGGGGGGTGGTTCCTTCTGCTCTAGCCCCGCAGTGTAACCAGGGATCTTTCTGGCAGAGGAGCCCCGGGCCTAGGAGGGTGCACTGAGTCTTCAGAGGTACCTGAAGGCACTGTGTAATGGCATTAGCACCGTGCCCCCGTCACCACTGATGGACCAATACTGACACATCCTTAGTAACGAATGCCGCACTCTGTGCGGGTTGCCTTAGCTGTCCCTTACTGTCCTGTCCCTGTTCTAAGATCCCACCCAGGAGCCCACGTCACGTTCAAGCATCGTGCCTCCTTAGGCTCCCCTGGCTGTGACGCCTCCTCAGACGGTCCTTGTTGGTGTGACCTTGAGGAACGTTGGTCAGGGACTTACAGACTGTCCTTCTGTTGGGGTCTGTCTGATGTTCTTCTCATGGTTAGACTGGGGTTGTGCCTTTCTCATTACATCCTATCAAGGGTACGTGGTATAGACAAGATTTATTGCTGCTGATGCTGACCTTGATCACCTGGCTGAGACAGTGGTCGCCAGTGTCCCCACTCTAAAGCCACTCTGCCCCTTCCACTTGCCACACTGTCCCCTTTTGGAGGGATTGAGAGGCTATGCTCCACCTTCTTGAGGAGGCAGTGTCTACATACATCGTTTGTGATTATTCTGTAATGGACATTGTGTCTCTTCTTTATCCAATCACTTATTTACATCGGTGTGAACTCAGATATTTATTTTACACTTTGGATTACAATCCCATATGACTTCATTTTCTTGCTCAAATTATTCCTGCTTTTGCTATTGAGAGTTCTTTCAGTTGGTAAACAAGATTTTTCAAGAGAAGCTAGAAATCCAGATTGTCAGCGGTTTTTTTTTTAAGGTTTTACTTATTTATTTTTAGAGAAAGGGGAAGGGAGGGAGAAAGAGAGGGAGATAGACGTTGATGTGAGAGAGAAACATCAACTGGTTGCCTCTCACAAAAGCTCCAACCAGGGACCAAACCAGCAACCCAGGCATGTACCTGATTGGGAATCAAACCCGCAATTTTTTGCTTTGCAGAATGATGCCCAATGAACTGAGCCGCACTAGTCATGGAGAAATCCAGATTGTTTTTGTAAAACCTCTGGATATTGAAATGTCGCCTGAGTAAGCCCATTTTGAAACGCTTCCGCAGAATAACCCCAGACAGCTCTGGGCCCGGAGTTGTCACCGGGTTGGAATCTTGCTCTGCTGCGTGCAGCCGAGCGACCTTGAGAACGAACTGGCCTGCCTGGGGCCGTTTCCTCCTCTGTGGAACAGAAGGATAGGACTCTTCGGTGGTTGAGGGAATTCTGTTGAATGACCCAAGTATAGTTTGGGGCACTAGACCTGGTACAGAACCCTTGCTTATTAAATATTAGTGCCACCGCACGAGCCAGGTGTGGTTAAACAACCCCCTATGGAGGGCAAGAACTAAATTTGTTTGGGGAAGGCCTAGAGGGACACTTCAGGGCTGGGAGTGACCGACGAGACCCTGTGAGCTCTGGAGTGGGTGAGAATGGGAATGACCTACCCCAACCCTGGTTTTCAAAATGAGAGTTGATTGCTACTTCCTCTGTCGTAACACCACATTGACAGGTGGGACAGAACCTGGAACCAGATGTCCTGTTTTACTCACTCTAAAGTGTGAATGACTACCTCTCCCCACGAAGACAAGTCAGACTAGCATAGAAAGAAAGGCTGTACTTGGCGGTGTAGGTGGGAACACACTGGTCACCAGGCTAGACCGTGAGGTTTGGTCGAGGCACCATCTCATACGTAACCTTGTGACTGTAATCAAGTCCTGTACTCAACATCCTTGAGGGTAATTTCTCAAGTCTGGTCAAGGGTGGGCTCTGGGGGCTGGGGCAGGGTACCTCTGTGTCTGCCCTTCATGCACAGGACCCTGGGGGCACCTGGTCAGGGGAGAAGGTGATATTCAGGTCATCAGGCTGCTGGCCGTAGACTGGGACCATTGTCCCTCAGACACTGGGGCTCCAGGACCTAGTGGCAGAGGGGAGATGTTATTAGTTTCGTATTGCTGCTGTAACAAATTACTCTAAACTTGTGGCTTAAAACAATACAGATTTGTCCTCCTACAGTTCTGGAGGTCAGAAGTCCAAAAGGGACGGCAGGACTGCATTCCTTCCGGAGGCTGCGGGCAAGAACCCTTTGCCTTGCCCTTTTCAGCTTCCAGAGGCAGCCCGCAGTCCTTGCCTCAGGGCGCCACATCACTCCGGCCTCTGCTCCCATCACCGCATTCCTCTGCCTCTGGCCTCCTGACTCCCTCTCGTGAGACCCTTGTGATGGCATTGGGCCCACCGGCATAATCCAGGAAGATCTCCCCATCTCAAGATCCTTAATTTAATCACTTTGTGCTTTGTGTAATCACAGATTTGGGGGACTCAGACATGTGCAGGGGGGACCCCTGGCCCCCAAGTTGCTGCCCGGCACTGGGCACCACTGCCTGAACTGCCCCACAGCGGAGTTTGGCCAGTGTGGGAATCTTCTCCCTTAGCCCAGGCAGCATCTCTCGGAGTTCACTGGAATAGCTATAAATGTGTGCGGTCTGGGAGGACGAGGCAAAAGCCCCTAGGAGGCCTGAACCCCCTGACCCCAAAATTCCAGGAATTTATCCTAAAACATGCACTCACAAGTATCCAAAGATATATGTGTAAGAACAGAACTTACAGCTTTGCTACTGGCCAGGAAAACGTGGGAACAGTTAAAGAAATCACAGAACATTCACATGACAGAATCCAGTCCTAGGCGGCACCACAGATGACACAGTATGACAGGGAGATACGTTTATAATACACTGTTAAGTAAGGAAAAATAGTCTTCCAAATAATAAGCACAGTTGGATCCTATTTTCATAAAAATTCATATGTTTAGCCCTGACTGGTATGGCTCAGTTGGTTGGGTGTGGTTCTGCAAAGCAAAAGGTCCGTCTGTGGTTCGATTCCCAGTCAGGGCTCATGCCTGGGTTGCAGGTTCTGTCCCGGTCGGGGCGCAGATGAGAGGCAACTGGTCTACATTTCTCTCTCTTTTTCTTCCTCCTCTCCCCTCTCTATAAAAAGAAATAGGTAAAGTATTTAAAAATTCACATATTTATTATGTTTATGTTATATATTTGCATTGGGAAACGTGTGGAAAGATAAAAACCAAAATAACAGCTGTGGTTATCTTGGTGTGGGGGGAGGATTTCTTTTTCTTTTCTTTTTTTTTGTTGCAATTATGTAATATTTAGGGCAGGCCTACTGGGTGCTTAGTACTAACCGTGCTAGTTAGGAAGTAGGGCTTTTTCTATCTCCATGGATTAGAATTTCACAGGAGACCAGTTTGTTTGTTTTGGGAGAAGGGGAGGGAGTTTTAGTATAAATAAGATTACTTTCTCTATTTTCTAATGTTTCTTGAATGACACTCATTACTTGTACAACTTTTTTACAGTAAACACGTTTTTAAGTTGCGGTAAAACATACATAACGTGAAATTCGCCATTCAGCTATTTTTAAGTGTACAATTCAGCGTCATAAAGTCCGTTTGCTATGCTGTGCGACCACCATCACCACCCATTTTCAGAACTTTCTCACCATCCCGAACAGAAACTCTGCCTCCATTAAACAGTAACTTCTTTCTCCCCCACCTCCCAGCCCTGGCTACCACCATTTTACTTTCCGCTTCTGACTTTGCTGCTCCGAGTACCTCACAGAACTGTAATCATATACTATGTATCTGTTTGCATCTGGCTTACTGCACTTTGCAAGATGTTTTCAAAGTGTAAGTTTTTTTAAAAGAACACTTTTTGACAAGTTCTAGGAAAAGCAAACCACCCTGGACAGGTTCCCATGTACCCCCTGGGGCCTGGTGCCCGGGTCTCTCCCAGAGTCAGGACACCAAGTGAGACTGAGCAGGGGGTGCAACCAAACAGCAAGCAGAGAAAGGCCCTTGGTCCCACACAGATCCAGCAGCCCTGTCACCCCTAAGCAGGCAGGGGACAGAGAAGGAGGTGCTTGCCAGGGGCTCCCAGCACAGCCCAGCTGAGCTGGGCAGAGCTGCAGGCTCCCGCCTCTTCTCCCAGGGCCCTGGCAGCTGGCCTCCAGGTCTCCTAGGCTGTTTGTAAACACCTCGAGGCTCGAGCCCCTTCCAGGAACAGGCCTGTGTTCTCTGTGGCTGTGACAAGTGGAATTTCACTCTTCACTGGAAACAGTCCCCAAGGCTTTGTGTTTCTGAATCCAAAGATGAAACGCCCAGCTGAAGAGTATACGTTCTGTAAATTATTAAAGAGCCCGAGAGAGCGGCTGCCTCACTGGGGTCCCGAGTCCCCAGAGCAGCAGTTCTCTGGGAGGCAGGACCCACAGCCGCCCCTTCAACCCTCCCATCAGCTGCTCTGCTGCCTGGAGGCCAGGAACCCTCGGCCCAGGGCGCTGGGAAATCTCCCTGCTCCCCGGGTGGGACTGGCCCTTGTGGAAACAGGGAAGTACTCACTGTGAGGGGTGAGGTCTGCACTTGGGCAGGAACCAGGCTCCTTGCCACCTGTGTCCTCCAGTGACAGGGCCGGGGGCATGGGGGAGAAGAGTGAGGAAGGGGAAGGACAGGGTTGGGCCCAAGGCTGGCCTGGGTCTCTTTCTACCTTTCTGCCACATGTCTTCAGCTCCATAGTTATACTCTCTAAGCACGTTTTCCCCATCTGCCAAATGGGCTTAATAGAGCAGCCAAATACCCACAGCTCCAGGAAGCCCATCCCTACCTCCTTCCACGAGGGAGCTCCGAGCGCATGTGGTATGGTATCCCCCATTCAGTGTCCCGGGAGGAATGGGGTGTAAGGCCCATAAGGGCCGCTACACTGCTGCTGTCTGGGTCACTGACTCTCCGAATCCCCCCTCCAGCCTGCCTTTCCTGGTTCTGAGCTTTCTACTTCCCATGATCCGCTAAGGCAGGAGACACCTGCTTCCCCTGAAGGGCACACCTGCCCCCCCGAAGGACGCCCCAGCCCCTTCCCCGTGTTTGCCTCCTTCCCCTGTGCTAACCCCAGGGTAATAACGGTGCTGGAGGCTGGCCCAAGTTCTACTCTCAGTAGTCTACTCTCGAGTCTACTCTCAGGCAAATTCTTTACACAGGGCCCTTGGGCTCAATGTCGGACAGAAAGAACGGGATGGCAGAAGGTTCTAGAAAGACAAAGCTGCCTGTCATCGCCTGTCCAGATGACAGACCTCTCAAATGCCAGGATAAGACCCAGGGACATGGCAACATACCCAGATGAGGAGGCTGAGCTTGGGCTCTGGCCTCCTGGCCTGCCTGGGGTGGCAGAGGCTTCCCGGAGTAGGCAGCTCTGGAAGAGGAGCTTGAAGAACGAGTGAGAGCTCAGGGGGCTGTGTGGGCAGCAAAGCCAGTGTGGAGGTTGGTTCCTCCCTCCCATTCCCCCACCAGGGCCAGCAGCCTGAGTCCCATGTGCTCCTGGGAGAGACAAGCCAAGTTTCCGGAAAGCACAGCCCAGTGGGGAGGCCTGCGTTCACACCCGGCTCTGCCAAGCCCTGACCTGGGCCAGCCACCCTTCTCCAGACCTTGGCTCCCTCTTCCATGCCCTGGGACAGCTGTGTGGGGTGCTCAGAGAGGGTGCTGGAGGGAGCTGGGCTCGGCTCTCTTGGGATCCACTTCTGTTCCCTCTACACACAACTGTGTACTAATATGTGTGAGGCACACATTTCCTGGAAGCAGAGCCTGAGATGGGGCTTCTTTGAAAGTGGGGGCCAGGTCTAAACAGGGAAGTGGAGACCTAAACTCTAATCCAGCTCCAGCTGGGAGCTCTGGAGTGTGGATTGCACCACAGAATTGCTCTCACCTCAGGGCAAGGGCTGGGCTGTTAGACTCCCAGTCCACTGCCTGGCCTGGGGTGAGGGGTAACCTCTGGACAGACAGGTTCCCCTCTGCCAAGGGCAGTTTTCCAGAGACAGAGCGGCTGTGAGTAGTTACTAGTCAGCTCTCCCAGCAGCTGGGGGATGGGTGCACCTGCGGAAAGGGGTCTGGGCCGGCTAAGGCCAGTTCTGTTACCTTCAGTACCCTGCCCAGAGGGGGATGAGTCAACAAGTCTGCAGTTTTACAGGCTCTTTTGCCCTTAAGGAGCCAATAGCTGTGGGCTGCCCTGCCCTCACAGACCCTTGGGTGTATTTGGGGGGTTGCTTGCAGAAAGGCCCTAAGCACAGGTGGGGATGGACTCCAGACAACCTTTCCTGTGCCCCCACCCCCCACAAACACGCACATACATCCCTAGAGTCCCTGCAGCACCCTGGTAAGGTGGTCTGTGACGCGGACTGTGCCAGAATTCACAGACAGAACAGAGTATAGAGAATAGTTTTTATTCACTCTCCAGGAAAGGAGAGGGGCATGGTGTGGGGAGATACGCCATCCTTGAGGGGTGGGGGCTTTGAGCTTTTATTGGATTATAATTGGATTAAAAACATGGGGGTGCTGCTGTGTGGTCCCCGGGCTGTTGGGGCCTTGTAACCAGAGGCTGCAGCTCGTTCCAATGTTATCTCCCGCCTGTGGCTGTAGGGAGAGGTTAGTTCAGTTCTTGCTTCCAGTAATTTCCAGGCCTGGGGACATACACTCAGAAGAGTACAATGGCAGTCCTGTTTAACCAGGTCCTAGGCCTGCTAGGTAAAAAGTGCCATGACAGCAAATGGGGCTGGCCATGTCCTTTCACACCCCACTCCGTGTCCATGGGGGGACGTCTCAGCCCATACCCCTCCATGTGTGGGGAGGGCCCCGGGGGAGAACTAGAGACTTCATCAAGACACCAAAGAACTGAGGCGGAGACCTAGCCCTCTGACTTTCAGGTCTTTCTCTGCCAGGGGACAGCCCATGACAGACACCCTGTAAAGAGGAGCAGTGTCTCCCTTTTGGGGGTGAGGGTGGGGAAAGCTCCCTGAAGAGCTGAGGCAGGCTCTGTCCTATTCTCTGAACAACCCAGACTGCAGTGAGGCTAGGGAACTAGGACACAGCAACCCCTGGGCCGGCCTGGAGGGAGACTAGGCCGGTGGCTGAGCTTGGAGAGCGGCCCGGGCAGCTGCCCGAGAAGCTCCACCCGTGGAGGGCTCTGCACGTCTGGGGCTGCTGTTCTTGCTGCCAGTGTCTCAAGCTTTTTGAGAAGGACGTGACTTTTGGTTTTAAATGGTTTCCTTCCCAGACAATCCCTTCACCTGTCTGCAAGGAGGGAATCTTCACCAGTTCTAAGGCATTTGGTAGCCTGAACCCTGCTCATCCTGGGGGGCCCCCAGGGGGGCCGCTGCTCCGTCTGCAAGCCCAGGAACCCAGGCCAGCCTGGCTCTCAGAATGCCCCGCCACCATCGGCTCCCTCTTGTCCAGGGTGCACTGGATGGAGCCGTTGCCACCAGTCCAGTCTGTGCCGCTTCACAATGGCCCGGAGGCGCCCCCATCCTACAGACAGCAATGGTGAGGCCGCATGAAGCAGCCAAACTCACAAAAGAAAGAGTGGTGCCAGATGTGACGCTCAGGGCCTGGGCCACGGATCTGGAGTCCTGTGTGAGGGTCTGATTGTCCCAAGTCAAGGCCACACGGTAGACCTGGAGAAGACACTGGAAAAGGCCACTGAAATGCGAAAGGGGGCGGGCAAGTCATCAAAGGAAGAGCCTCAGTTTGGGAGGATAAAAGCAGAGAGGGGACCAGATCTGAGGCTACCCGGCTACCGGTTGTGAATAACAATAGCTCGAGGCCAATGTGGACCTGCTCACCAAACCTGGGGAGCACTTGAGAAGTGTGAGAGGAGTGAAGTGAAGCCCGCCCTTCACCCCCTTAACTGAACAAAACTCACCGGAGAGGTGGCAGGATAACTGGATTCAGGTATTCAAAGCAACTCATAAATGAATGGGCCACAGCACTGGGTTTGTGCTGAATTGGAAGCCATAGGGCATATTTTGGATACATTAGTCAGGGGCCTCCGAAGAAGCAGAGCCAACAGGGTGGACATAGGCAGAATTCCCATGATCTACCCTCTGCAAGCTGGAGACCCAGGGCCACTGATGGTTCTGTCCCAGTCCAAGTCTGCAGGTCCCAGAACCAGGAGTGCTCATGGACAGGAGGAAATGGACGTCTGAGGTGAACGAGAGAGCAAATCCGCCCTTCCTTGACATTTTTGTTCTATTCAGGCCCTCTGTAGTGACCACTCAAATGCTAATCTCTCCCAGAAAAACCCTTACAGGCTTTATTTCACCAGCTACCTGGGCACCCCTTAAGCTGGTCAAGTGGACGCATAAAAGTAACTGTCATGCCTGTCCTGAAATGCTGCTTCCAGAGAGAGGCCCTGGGCTGGTGCCGCAGACAGTGCTGGTGCTCAGGGGTGGCCTCCTCCAGCCTTCTCCGTAAATGGCCATGCTCTTCCTCGTTCTGGATGTGTCTTGCCCACAGCACAGGGCTCTGTGCTGGAGACAGACAGGCCCTCTGCTGAGTCTGGTCTTCTCTGAGGGTTTTCACAGGGAGGGGGCACCTTTCTCGGAGGTGACTGGGCCTTGAAAATATGCGCCTGCCCTGATGAGCAACTGCCCTCGCGGAAGCAATCTGGAAATAACCAGGGACGCAGATCAAAGTCTCCGGACAAGGAGGTTCATCACCGCGTTACTTAGAACCAACGGTGAGTGACCTCAGTGGCCAGTGGGGAAAGGCTGGTAAATAGAAGGACGCTACCAGCATACAATGGCACGCTATCCAGCTGTTAAAAATCACACTCTGAAGGAATGTTTGGATAACCTCGGAAATGCTCATAGTACACGCCATCCAGAAAAAACTGCAGCCACCAGCGCAGTTCAGTAGAATTCTGTGACGAGGACAATGTTCAGAACCTCCTCCGCCCACGGTCACAGCCCCCAGGGACAGGTGACTCCGGAGCCTGTGAATCTTTGGTGAGTGCGGCTACGGAATTAAATTTTGAAGTCCATGAGCTTAAATTTAAATGTAAATAGCCACACGTGTAACTGTGAGCGGCTTCTGCGTTGAGATGCAGAGGAACGGTATAAATTCCATTGTGTTAAGAAAAGGTGTGTACAAACCTATGAGAAAGGATGGAAATGTAGATAGCAGTCTTCTCTGTAAGATGAGGGAGATGTAAATGTTCACTTTTCTGCTTCCCAAGTTTCCAACAGTGAACAGTTTCCTTCTGTAATCAGAACCATCACAGAGACCTAGTGTGTCTATGGCAACCGGGGAGAAGAGGGAGGGACGCCCCGCATAGGCGCAGTTTGCGCTGGCAGGAAGACTGGGGTGCCGGCCTGGGAACTGGGGTAGTCTGTCCTGTGCGGGGCTTGTTTTGACAGGACTGTTGTGCTTCTGGCGGCTTGGGCTGTCTCCAAGCCGCAGAGCAACCTGGCTGACACACGACAACTCGGTGTAGCTGGTGTGAGCACGCGCGTGTGCACGTGGGCCATGCCATCTGTTGCCAAACTGGTGGTGAGTGAAGTGTTGCCTCTTCAGCTGTGTGTGTTGGGTCTTGGGGGGATTTTGTTGTTTGAATTTCTCTCTTGATTCTCAGGCCTGACTTCAGCTGCTTCTCCGAGTCACCCATCACTCTCACAAGCCTCGTAGCTATTAAGCTCTCTGCTGGGCTTCCGAAGACTTGAAAGTAGAAGAACATTCCCACAGTGGGTCTCAGCAGGCAGCAGGAGCGAAACCTGGGCTCACCGATGACATAGTTCGCTGGCGGTCAGGAATTTCTGAGTTTGAACTATCTGAAGTGGCGAGAATAAATGAAGGTTGGGATTTTCCTAAATACATAGCTGGAGGCTTTTACCTTTTTTTATAAGTGGGGAGGCCACAAGCAGTGGTTCTGCAACTTCAGGGTGCGTGAGAGTCACCCGGCTGCTTCTTAGGAATGCAGAGCACTGACACAATGCCCAGAATTGCTGCCCCTCCCTCAGTTTATGGAAGCAGGAATGGGGGCCTGAGAGGCAGAGGGCCCAGGCGGCACAAGCTGGTCAACAGAGCTGGGGTGAGAATCGGGGTGTCCTGACTCGGCTGTGTGTCCTTCACTCTGTCAGCTGCTTCTCAGTTGCCGGTGGCACATGTTTGGCGTTCAGGGAAGGGTCAGACAGAAGTGGGCTCCAACCAAGGCCCTGACACCAACTGGAAGTGCAGCAGTTGGATCCAGTTCTGTCGCCGACTGCACGGAGTTAATGCAGACCCCACAGGTGAGGGAAGGTGCCACTTCAGGCGCAGCTGCAAAGGGGCTGCCCAGGCCCCGCCCATGACCACCCCCGGCAGGCCTGATATTCCCCAGGACAATTCTCAGACTCAGAAAAGTGCTCTACTTGCTGTGACAGTTCATTGTAAAGGCTACCAATCAACAGCCAGATGGGATGGTCCGGAGAATCCCACACACAGGAGCCTCTGGGCCTGGGGGCTGGGCCGCGCGCCGCCCGCCCAGCAAGAGGATCTGTTCATTCACTTGGAAGCTCCCCAGATTGTATGGAGGATTCATTTCACAGGCACGATCAATGACATCACTGGTCGTGGGTGATCGAACCCCGTCTCTGGCCTCCCCCTACGCCGAGGCCAGCAGTGCAGATGAAAGTTCTAACCCTCTAGTCGCAGGCACGGCTTTGCTGGTGACCAGCCCTGTCCTGGAGCTAGCTAGGGCTCCCCCAGGAATCATCTCCTGAGAGCACAAAGACAGTAAATTCCAAGGGGTTTAGGCACTCTGTGCCAGGAACTGCACAAAAAACAAATATCTATTTTTTGTCACGCCACACAGGGTATTTGCAATCATCTGGAAAACACCACATGCATGGCAAAGACAAACTAGGCCTCTGCGATGGTGCTTATTCTCATCATTTCTAGCCCCAGCTGTCAACAGCAGTCTCAAGGGCACACACAGGTCACACCAGACACTGTTGGTGCAGGAGGGCAGGTGTGTGTGTGTGTGTGTGTGTGTGTGTGTGTGTGTGTGAGAGAGAGAGAGAGAGAGAGATTGGGGGATGGGCAAATCCCCCTCCCTATTCTGAGGACCCCCAACCTTGAAGGTCCCATGATAAAGCTCCATGGCAGAGCTGTCATAGAACTGCCAGGTCCAGCTTGCTGACAAAAGAGGAGGTGATATGCTGAGGTGTCAGGGACAGAGAGGGTCTACCTGGCACCCTCAGGCACCCAAAGGGCTTCCAGACTTTAAAAATGTCTTCCGTTCATCAGTCAGGGTGCCTAAGACTTGGGCAGGCTCGGGCTATGACTGGAAGGTGGGAGGAACACGGCACTAAATCATTAACAGAGAGGAGTGGGGCTGGTCAAAGAGGTGAGCTTCCTGCCCTCCCTCCAGAGGAGCGCAGAGCAGCTGGCCCAGCACCTACCTCCACACCTCTCATGGAGAGAGGGAGCCCACAGCAGCCTCGTGTCACAGCAGCTGCCCCAGGGCAGCTCAGGACGCTGGGCAGAATTTGAAGGCGGGCAGTCCCACAACTTCCACTAGAAAATCCAGATAGTGACTGTAATTCACTTTGGTGTCTTCAAATTTCAAGCTCATCTATTGAGGTCAGGAACCATTTATTTGCATCTAATGAGTTGAGGCCTGCTGCAGCATCTTTCTCCCATATGGCTTGTTCGTGTCCTGTGTGTGCATCTGTCAAGGCTGTGTGGGTGGGAGGGACGCTGATTCCGCAGGCCTCGCACCGCCGGCTAAGCTGGGAGGGCGAAATGGTCTGGCACAGACCCCTCAGCTCCCCCAGCCTGCTTTTCAGACAAAGCAGAATTGGGGGCCACCTGGTACTTCACGTATGTGAGCCACTCATCCCCTGGGGAACATTCCAGGAGCCGCTGTGGGGCGAGGGTTCATATTGGAATGCCTGCTAGCCCAGAACGGGAAGCAGAGAAAGCTCCTTGACACCAAGCAGACTCATCACCACGGTAAATCCTCTATCCCTGAACTGCCCATCCCTTGAAGAGAGATCCACATACATAAAAGTAACTCTTTTAAAATGTACAATTCAAGGGCCCTGGCTGGTATGGCTCAGTGGATTGGGTGCTGGCCTGGGAACCCAAGGTCGCCAGTTTGATTTCCAGTCAGGGCACATGCCTGGGTTAAGGGCCAAGTCCCTAGTAGGGGTGCTCGAGAAGCAAACACACACTGATGTTTCTCTCCCTCCCCTTCTCCCTTCTCCTCTCTAAAAATAAATAAAATCTTTTTAAAAATGTGTAATTCAGTGGCATTCAGTGCACTCACGACGTCGGGCAGCCGTCACCTCTACGCCACGTTAAGTCCTCTGCAGCGTGCTCCTTGCACCAGTGCTGCTCGCGAGGTTCCTGTGTGACGGCGCCCGCAGACCCAGCCCGTCCCATCCAGGGTGACCATTGCACAGCCAGTCCTTTCTCTTGATGGGCAGTGGTGTTTTCCAGACTTGTCTGATCGCCGACGAGCCTGCCTCCCTGCCTCCCTCTGCACATGCCGGCGCCTCTCTGATGCGGGTGTGCGTGCGGGGGACTGGGGATTCTCTGGTGTGCGTGCGTGCGTGATTGGGGGATGGGCAGATCTTCCTCCCTGTTCTCAGGACCCCCACCCTCAAAGGTCCCATGATGGAGCTCGCTGACAGAGCTGTAACAGAACCACAAGGCCCAGCTAGAGATGACAAAAGATGAGGGACAGAGAGGGTCCACCTGGTACCCTCAGGCACCCAGTAGAGTCACGGCCGAGTGCAGCTACAGATTTATTAGACAGGGCCCGTGTTCTTCAAAGCCGTGCTAATTTGTACTCACACAAGCTTGGCTGTCTTCGGGAGCTGGGAGCCAGGTGCACACTTTAATTACAGCGACTGAACACCTGGATAGTGTATTCCATTCGGTGAAACGCTGTGAGGTAGGCAGGGCAGGATTATTAACCATTCTTGGCAACCTTTTGAAGACAAGGAATCTGAGACTCAGAGGGACTCAACCTGGATCCCAGCGCTGATTTCAGGGTAGAGGCCGGAGGCCCACCCCAGTGTGTCTGCCTCAGGGGAGTGCGTCCTCCTGCTGTTTCCCCTCCCACCTCCCCAGCGTCCACCCTGTACCCCACTTGAGCATTGACCAGGCAGTCTTCCCACCAGCTTTCTGAGGTCACAACAAGGAAAGCTCGCTGGCAGATCCTGGAGAAAAGGACACTCTGAAGGAGGTCTCCACGGTTTGGGCCGTTCCTGGCTACAGGGAACCAAGGCAGAAGCTTCCGGACTTTCATATCCCACACTTGTCATTGTTGTCAACTTGCCTGCGCACGGAGATTGCCTCTGAGTTTTTTGAATCTAAGTTGCCCTAGGAGGGCACCAAAAACTGCAGGGGCGGAAAAAAACTGCAGAAAAGTCCCAAGCAGGAACGCTGGGCACACCTGTAAGCCCAGGGAAGGGGGTGCAGAGGGAGTGGCATTTAAGGTACTTTGACATTTAAGATAACTTGGCAGTCATCTGGGCACCCGGCCCCTCCTCCCCTCACTCCCTGAAACCAGGCAGCATCCCAAAGAGGAGATACTGCTTAGCACAGAAACCTGGCCCCAGACCGACCAGAGCTCACGCACGAGTGCCACCTCACCAGGAGGCCTGTCTGAACAGGAACGGAGGGGTCTGTGTGAGGGCACACTCTCCTCCCCTTGCAGGGAGCGCCCAGGGCGCAGGCCGGATTGGAGGCGAGGATGGTGTGCCCACGCCTTTGCTGGTGTACTTCTGACACAGTGTTTTGGCAGCGGGTGTGCCAGCTGCCGTTCAACTTTGCCTCTGTCCCCCTGCGCCCAGGCCCTTTCTTCCCAACACACCTGCCCCATCACGGGATCCAGAAGGCGATGGTCTCGCCTGCCCCCATTTCCAGTCATGAGGTGTAGGTGTGACCACTGGCTGCTCCGCAGTTTGCCTGCAGGCAAGTTTCCTCTCCTCAGAAATGAGGAGGATCTCCAAAATGAGATAACGTGAGGAAGCACCTGGGACTGGGCCATGGGGTGCTGATGAAGATAAGAGCTGCTGATCCTTCCCCGGGAGCCCGCCATCTCATACCACTTCCTATTTGTTCACTTGTTTTGGGGTAATTAAAAAAAAAAAAAAAAAAGGCATGCCCTGGCTGGTGTGGCTCAGTGGATTAGGTGCCGGCCTGCGAACCAAGGGGTTACCAGTTCTTTTTTTTTTTAGATTTTATTTATTTATTTTTAGAGAGAGGGGCAGGAAAGGAGAAAGAGAGGGAGAGAAACATCAATGTGTGGTTGCCTCTTGCACACCCCTCATTGGGGACCTGACCTGCAACCCAGGCGTGTACCCTGACTGGGAATCAAACCAATGACCCTTTGGTTCGCAGGCCCATGCTCAATCCACTGAGTCACACCAGCTAGGGCAAAGGGTCGCCAGTTGGATTCCCAGTCAGGGCACATGCCTGGGTTGTGAGCCAGGTCCCCAGTTGGGTACGTGTGAGAGGCAACTGCGTATTGGTGTTTCTTTCACTTTCTTCCTCCCTTTTCCTCTCTCTAAAAATAAATAAAATCTTTTAAAAAAAAGTTTCCTCTCTTAAAAAAAAAGGCCATGAACCCTTACCCAACACATCCAAGCAATTCCAGTTCTGAAACTGAATGCCAGACTGCACTCTCAAGAGCCTGTTCCAGGTCCTCTCTGCCCCTTCACGCCACGCCCCCCCGCACCATGCCAGCCTAACGACACATCACACACCGCCCCTCGACACCCCTCCTCTGTTCTGCTGATGCCACGAGGCAGCACAGCACCTGGAGAGCCCTGCCACCTGCTCCCTGCCTGGGTCGCAGAAGCACCATCACGCCATCCTCTCTAGGGAGGTTCTCCCCGTCGGCTGATGGGGTTGGCCATCAGCTGGCCTCCTGAACCTGGACAGGTTCTCGGGAACTTGGGCACTGTGCTGTCTGCCAGGGCTCTCAGTCCAGTCGCTCCTCATCAGCGCTCTCAAGACGCAGTTCTTAACAGGGCCCCTTCCCCCCTGGAGACCTCGTGCAGAGTTCCTAACCAGAGCGCTGTGTTCCTCGGGAAATAGGTGAGCGGAACACAAAGAGCAGCTTGTTCTGTTCTCTGACCTTGCGCTGTTGTAGGGCAGTTTTTTCGGTAATGGGAAGGCACCAGATGCCCTGGAAATCCGACACACCCACCCGGGGCAAGGAGAAGACACAATTGATGGCAAGAGCAAGGCCAGGAAACCCAACTCTCAGGGATTCCCTGGGCTCTACAGACCACGAGCAGTGTCCCCAGCTGTCCTCCCGCAGTCACTCACACCACGGCAAGCCAGGCACCCTGCCCGCCCAGGGCTGCCAAACTGCCTCTTAGCACTGACTCAGCCTTTCCGCTTCCCACTTCCTGTGAACATTTGCCGTGACAATTCCTGTCTCTAGGATAAAGGGACAGTACTTCCTTTGGGAGTTAGGCAGATTAATTTTCACTAGATGTGGGTGTGAAGAGCTAGATTATCCATTTGTTCTTAAAAACAGTGGGCTAGGCGGTGTCTGCCATGGCTCAAACGAGGCTCTGATGAAAAAGGTGATTCTTGACTGCAGACGAATACACTTTGATCAGCCCCACTGCCCAGCCTGGCCTCAGCGGGCTTACCGAGAAAGGCTAAGCACTCGCTGAGCCAACTGTGTCCTTAGAGAGTGAGGAAGGAAGAGGTCAGGACAGGTGGCAATGCTGGTTGAGGAGGCAGGTCCCACCAAGGGCACAGCTCAGGCAGAAACGCAGACATGACCAAGACGAAGGCCCAAGGCCGGACCACACCTGCCTCCAGCCCACCGCTCTCTCTCCGGGTTCTCTTACACCTCAGTCCTTTGCCTGGGTCCCTGGCAGGCGGCAGACCCTCCGTCTACAGCCATGGTGCTCAGCCTGCTGTGGATGGTCGGGCAGGGCTGAGAAGGCTGACATCTCCCGGGGCCTAGCTTACACGTACGAGAAACCACTTGTTTGGAGAGACCAGCTGTCCACGGTCCCTCGGAACTGATCCACAACAGTAAGGAGTGAACGTTCAGGGTCAGAGGAGGCGCTTCAAAGCCTGGGGGATGAGACGACGCAGGAACGGGCACAGAATCTGAGGAGGTGGGGAGCAGCTGCGCCTACACCAGGGCTCCCTCCAGTACATTCCTGGCCCTGCCAGACCTGCAGGGTGCGGAGCGGGGCTCTGGGCAGCCATGCATTCTGTCCCGGATGGCCAGAGCACTTCCAAGCCTTTCCTTACACACAGCTTAATTCTGCCTCTCTAGGGCAATTTTTAAAAAATGGTTTATGATGACAATTTAAGTCTGTATAAAAGCAGAGTGAATGGTGTAAATAACGTGTTCCTCACCCAACTTCAAAGTTACCAACACACAGCCCACCTGGTTTCATCTCAGACTCCACCCACTCCTCTGGGGCAGCTTTACAGACTGAATGGAGAGGCGTCTGATCGTTTATCACAAAGAACTGAGTGCACTGGTACCACTGGTTGGCTGACCCATCACCTAGTCTTAATGCCCCTTCTCCCCGTCCCCTGCCTTCCACCGAGGCTCTTCCAGCCTCCCCCACAGCCAGAGGCGGTGGATGGCCCAGCCATGGCCAATGACACATCAACAAAAGCCTGCTCCGAAGCTGCGTTTAAGCCTCATTGTAAGAGGATATACGTGCGCACACACACACTCGCATTAGTCAGAGGAAGCTGTGTCACAAGTAAGATGAACTCAGCTCGATACGGGTGCTTTTAAAGTGATTGCTTGTAGGTCAAGAAGGAGGCAGCTTCACTCAAGGCAAATGGGAGCTTTAAAAGTGAAAGTCTGGGAACACCCAAGTCAGGATCTACGAAGCTGGGAGGGAGGGCACGTGTAACAAGGATGGCGTGGTGAGTACAGCCTTGCCAGCAATGGGTTATAACCTTTTCCAACGGTTTGGACACAGAGGCTCTACAGCTACAAATGACCGTCATGAACAACCATTGACCCCAGGGGCCCCAGGCTCCAGAAACCTATCACGGGCCCATGGGTGGACACTCCCCTCCGCCCTGACTGGCAGTTAGCAAGCAGGTGGAGCCCAAAGGAGTCTCAACATCCCTTCACAGCAGGAAGTAGCCAGAGTGGTCATTGCCCCAAAATCCCCAGAGATTTGGGTTCTTAATGCTTGAGGGGGGAAATGTTAGGTAGAAGGAGGAGGGGTGGGAGAGGGTCCATAGTACTTGTAGAAAAAGCTCATAAATAACTTCAATGAACCGCCTCTGGCCATGTATTTAACAGGATAACAAGAGGCGGTCATACCCTGCCTTGGAAGAGTATGAACTGCCTCTTCCCACCCAATCAGTCTGTGATTCCCTCACCCCGCCCCACAGCTTTTGTAAAACCTCAGGACAAAGAGACCCAGGGCCTGTGCCTTCCTTAGGCCCCTTGGCTAGGCCTGTCCTCCCCCATGAGAATGTGTCACTGATAAACTTGGCTTACACATTTAAAAAAATAATAATAATGGTCAAATAGCTACCCATTCGCATGCTGGACAAGCTGCCAGAGTCTGTCAGAAGACAGGACTGCACTATAGGGCTTTTCTAAAGACACGTGGATGTGTACCAAGTCATCAAGTAGAGATCAGGTATGTGTGGCGAACCTGCCGGGAAAACACGTAGCAGGTCAGGAGACAGCAGAAAAGAAACTGAGCTTTCTGAGGAGTTATGACGTTGACCTGGTACAGAGGACAGAGAAGCCCATGTGAGGCTTCTCACCGACAGAGCCGAGTTCTCTCTCAATGCCTGGGGGCAGCCAACCCACCCGTGCTGAGAGCCCAGCACGCTCTTGCCGTGTTTGTCTTAATCTTATAGGCTTCAAAGGTGTGAAGATTTGCTAAAAAGAAACCCCTCATTTACGAGCTCAGCACCATTTATTCTATGGGTTTACAACTCAGTCTCCAAAGTAGAGGAACGACCTCCGTTGTTGCTACGGTGGCAGCTGCGATGAAGAACCGTGTGAAGGGGAACAAATGCCGGAGGCGCTCAGAGCTCCGGGAAGAAGTCAGGGCAATGGTCACGCACAGGGTGGTGACCAGCAGATGACGCACAGAGGATACCACGAGGCAGGACTTGCGTCTCAGTCTTGGCTGGTGGCTCCTGTTGGTCTGGATATTCTTCCCTTATCAAAATGCTGGCTGTTCTTAGGCTCAAGGACTTTCCTGCTATTTCTGCGTCGCTGTGCGGGACCATACCTGAAGCCTCACAGGTCACCTGTCCTGATGCTGGCCTGGAAACGCTCTATCACTACTTTAGTGAAGTGGGTATGAACAGACAATGTATTCTGTTCACATGCAGCCTGTAAATTACTTTTCCGAGAAGCTGAGATCCCTAACCATGTAGGGTTGACAATCCGGTCTTGGTTGCCTAGAGCTTCTGACCACATACTGGATGGGGAGATAAGTGCTTATACCCCTCAGGGGTGTTGTGAGCCACTGCAGCCCTGTGAGACACTGGTGTTACTCATGTCACTGACAGACCGGAAAACAGAGGCTCAGAAAGCTCAGCTGTGGTCAAGGTCACAGAGCCGGTAGTTGTCCAGGCAGAAACTGGATCCCAGGCTTTGGAACCTTCCCTTCCCCTAGGACACCTCCCACCCCCCAGGACCAGGCTGTGGGGTTTGCTGCCTTATTAAGATAAAGTTTGGGATTTAAACTTTCCCATAGAGTACAGAAAAGAAAAAGTCTTTCCGAGTCTTCTTTGATGAGCCCAAAACCAAAGAATTATTGAGGCAGGAGCACATCTGGAGGCAACTTGAACTTTGGGAAGAGGAAAAAAGAGTGATGGTAAAAATTCCTTACCTTCAGTCTTACTTTATGCCACTAATGGGAACCCCACGCAGGAGAGCAAGGGAGAGCAAGGGATCAGGAGAAAGACGAGGATGGAACCAAGAACAAAATTGCCCAGGGACCTGGTGTTCCACCAACACTAGAAGCCAGGCTGCCCTCAGAAAGAGTCCCTGGCCCCGGAACCCAGCCCCGCACCGGGGCCAGCCTGCACAGGTCTGGAGTGTACTGGCGGGGCCTGGGGGACTCTGGAGCAGAATGAAGGGAAGGCCAGCGGTATCATTATTTCCACCAGCCTCTTCTAGGGCCAACTTTTATTTTTAAGTTATTTTTAAAAAATTTTATTTATTTTTAGAGAGAGGGGAAGAGACAGAGAGACAGGGAGAGAAACACTGACCGGCTGTCTCTCAAACATGCCCCAACCAGGGACTGAACACGCCACCCAGGCTGTGCCCTGACTGGAAATCAAACAGGTGAGCTCTCACTTTGCAGAACGACGCTCAGCCCACAGAGCCACACTGGTCAAGGCCATCTTTTATTTTTTCACTTTTATTTTGTTAAGGACAAACTTTCAACAGTCAAGTGAATGAAGCCATATGAGACGAAGACACAAAGACAGAATTCAGTGTAGAAAAAGGCCTTGCTGGCGACAGAGGGGAGCGGCACTGGAGGCACCTCACAGACGCACAGAAGCTCACATTGTGGACAGGGATAAGCTGCGGCTGACCCCCCACAGCGTCAGGGTTTCATTTTGCTCAGTCTGAGATCGCGCTCAATTTCAAACTGCCTGTGATCCACTCTGTCTAGAAAAGCTTTCCGTTCAATGTACCTGGAAGGAAACGAAAGATGGCTGTCAGCAGAGTCCAGTGAGAGCACGTGTCCCCGCTGCACAGCCCGTTCCCCCCCCCCCCGCATGGCCCCCCCCCAGGTGTGAACAGGCCCACCTGGGCGGCGGGACCACCAGGGTCACAGCACACGTGAAGAGATGACCACAGCTGGAGCCCAGAATGACGACCCACGACTCTCATAACATGGCCCTCACATTCTAAACAAGGATGTTTCTGGTTCAGGTGTGAATGAAAGTAAAATGAAAAAAGAACGCAACAACTTATCAAATGGACAATACAAGAGGGCTTAGTGGCAGGAAATGTTACAATCTTGTCACAGGGCTTTAGGGAAGGTCAATTGCGGACTGAGCCGAGCATGGGTTCAGAGCCCACTCGCCTGCACACTGGTCAAGGCCCGAATGTGTCTGAGACTCCTGTTCCTCAAGACTGAAACAACACTGCCACGTGTCCTGGCCTTGGTGGTGTGCTGAGCTGGTGAGGAGAGGAAGCCATGCGCCCTGCACACACACATCAAAAGGTCAAAAAGGTCGTCGGAACGTGGAAGAAACAGGCGGTAAAGATGGCCTCGCAGGGCTGCAGTGAGGGCAGTGAAGACTGCTCACCTCGGAAAGTATCTAACTGCCTCCTGCGCTCTCCTCCTCCTCGCCCTCCCTTCTCTCCACGCACCTCCGCCCCGCTGGGGCCAGGCTGCTTCGAGGATGAGGATGACAGAAGAGGACTTTCCCTGACTTCCTCTAGAGGAATGGGATCAAGAGCCTCTGCTGCACACAGTCCACATACAGGGGCCCCTTCCAAGGGCGGTGTTCCGCTCCTGCTCTGAGGCCAGGTTCAGCGTGCAAGGAAGGCTTCCCTGGGTGCTCCCAGGCAGGCGGGGAAGGAAGCCCAGGGCTGAGGCAGGCTGGCAGACCTGGCTGCATGTTCCTAATGCTCCTTCTCGCCATAAAGTGTGTGGTGATTTGCTCGAGGGAGGGGATCTCTGCTGCTAATTAATCTGCTGAGAGTGAAACTGCCATTGAAAGTGGGACATATTAATTGAATCTCTGCACCAACTTTTCTTTTGTTGTACTGTGGAAAAAGTGCATCGTATCATTACAAGGTCATTACATTTACGGTGAGAACCTGACCAGGTTCAGGACCGAGTTCCTTTACCGAGTTCAGGGCCTCGCTTCCCCTCTCCCAGCACCCTGTGAAGCGCAGTTTGTCCTGCTGCTTTCCAGACAAACTGCCCTCTGTCTTACGGTGTGGAGGCTCTAAATCTGAATCCTGACTTGGCCACTTGCTGGCTGTTTGACTCTGAATAAGCCATATAACCTTGCCAATTTAGCTAGCACAGAGTAAATGCTCAATAAAACAGCAGTGAATGCTGTCACCATTATTTGGGGAACCTGGCTTCCGTCAGGGTTGTGAGGACAATTGATCCAAGAAAGCAGTCAGCTCCCCAGAGCAGTTTTATCAGTGACAAGTAGCCACCACGGGGTCCGGGCTGAGGGACTAGGGGCGGGGTCAGAACTGCCAACCCGAGGCCAGAATGCCTGCACACACAAGAGCAGGGTCTGCCACTAGGTTTGACACAGGCCCTCAGGGTCAGGCTGTCAGGTGTCGCAAGTGACACACAGGATGTCCATTACATTTGAGTTTCAGATTCTCTGGTGGACAGGGAAGCCACAGACACTGGACCCCACCACCCTTTCAAAAACCTTCACTTGAGGATAAGTGTACTGATTTTAGAGAAATCAGGAAGAGGAAGGGTTGGGGAGAGAAACACTGAAGTGAGAAACACCGAATAGTTGTCTCTTGCACGTGTCCTGACCAGGGTCTGAACCTGCAACCCAGGTATGTGCCCTGATTGGAACTTGAACCTGCGATCCTTCGATGTGCCAGATGCTCCAACCGAGCCAACCAGCCAGGGCTGGACCCTTTCTGACGGAGAGAAAACAGGGCACACTGACAGGGAAGTAGACACGTGACGGAGTAAGTCCCCTTCCATCTGTCACGAAGGGACCCAGGACTCCCCAGCAGGGACTGACGGGCTTTGTCACGCCACAGCCACCATGGCTCCTCCCCCAGCCCACAGGCCCTGAGTGAAGACCACAATGGGGACCAGCGTTCAGTGTGCTGCCCGTCGGAATTCCGGCAGAAAAGAAGGGTGACCCGAGGCTCTAGAGGATCTTAGGGCACGCTTCAAGAGAGCCATTACCCAGGGCTACCTGCCTGAGAGTGGGTCATGATAAGCAAAAAAATATATAATATAAAGTCAAGTTTGAGCATGGGTGGTCTTGTTTCGAGTCTCCTTTAAAGAAGAGAAGGCGATACTTCAGTTAGGATGCACACTGAGCATGAACAAAGGCCCTGAAGGCCCCTGATGGCTGTGCTGGGTCCGCCGGACTTGCAACCATCAAGAGCGAGGCCAGGCTGGGTGCTAAAGAGGCAGATGCGGCCAGAGTTCAGGTTTGGGGACGGCCTCAGGCAGCAAAGGGGCACATGTGTGGAACGCAACTGAATTCTCAAGGGCACTCCAGACAAAAGCCATCGAGACAGGCTTGGCGACTTCACTTCCCCACTCACAGCCATCTGCAGCTGCTAACGGGACCCTTGCGATGGCTTTGGTTTACTGCCAAGAGCTAACCGGAGCAGCGTGTCTATTGGACGCAGACTCCCCCACGGAGGCAGGGAAAAGATGCCAAGGATGAGGGTGGCTTCATCCTCATTTACTGTGGTATGGGCTTCCAGAAGTAGGTGCTGACATGTTTTTACTGTTTGCATGCCTTGGGGAAGATGCTTGATTTTCTGTGCCTTATTTTTCTTCTCTATAAACAGAATAAAAATTACAGTACCCCTCTGACGATATAATGAAATCGTGACAACTTCTTTGTAAACTATAAAACCCCAAATAGCTATGAGCACAGAGGGGTTCTTGCTTCCCATTTCTGGCCACTGTAAAGCCTCAGCAGGGCGGCTGGACAGGGCCCAAGGGATCAAATGCTCCACAAAGAGGAGGGGCTCATGGGGGAAGCCCCTCCTCCAAGGGAGCCTGAGTAAAGGCCTATTTAAACCAAGCCTCAGGAAGTTTTCAGGCAGCTTAAGCAGGTTATAGTCCCAGAACAGAACTGCCAGCTGACAAGGGTAATAGTGCCTTTCTGGCCTGTACCCAGCACTCCTGGAGACCGAGGCCACTGGGAGGCCGGGGGTGGGGGTGTCTTCCCCTCCCACTACTGCTGCGTCATGTGGCCCATTTAAGAGGCAGCAGCAATTCGCTTTCATTAATAAAATATGCTAATAGCATCAAAACCTAAGGGATTTTCTAGCTTTTCCTCTCAGAACCAGGTTACACCCAACAGGCTCTGACATCTTTTTGATCTTTCAACCCAAATTAGTTTTCTGCCACCAATTTTCTTGAGATCCAGGCCAATGAGGAGGGAAGAAGAAAAGGGAGAAGAGGGCAACAGAAGGGTAGAAAATGCTTCCAGGAAACATGTCAGCACCTACTTCTGGAAGCCCATACCACAGAAGAAAGGGTGGCCACACCCCCCAAAACTCCGTCACCTGCCCGCACAAGGCCTCCAGCCCACTGGTCAGGAGGGGAAAGAGCACAGTCGGGGCAGGGACACCTGAAGCAGGGACAGGACTGTGGATGCTCCAGGGCTGTGTTGTTAGCCGGCTACGAGTACAGCCAACATGCCTTCAGCGCAGCAGCAAAGGGAGCGACGTCAGTGCCAGCACCAGAAAGCCACGGGCAGCAGGGGCGCCCCCAGGATAGAATAAAGCTCTGGGGTGCAAGTCATAAGATAGGCACTTTTTTATTTTTCTGAGAAATGCAACCAAAAGAAGCAATCTGTCCAAAACTGCACAGGCCTATGTCCTCCCCACCCCTACAAGACAGCTGTGACTTGCAAACATCTGGAGGGCCAGAGTAAAAGGGTGGCGATTTTAATTCAGTTTCTTCTCCACTGTTTTCCTCCCACCTCACCTCCATGCAGGGCTGGTCCTGAAAGAGTGGCTCTTGGGGGTCATGGAGACAGATTCTTTGGACAAAGAAAATTATTTTCTCTGGTCTCTCCAAATCACAAACACACCTGGTCATTGAGCTCCACGACCTTCAACTTGATTGCCAAGCAGCAGCCCCAACCACGCCTGTACACCTCCCCTTTTCTATGCATCGGTCCCTTCCCCACGCGGGCCTGGCGGGCCTCCGCCTCCCTGGTGCGGGAGGGCTGGCTGCTGAGGGCTGCGCTGCTGGGGAACCTGTGGGATTGCTCACAGGTGGGAGGGAAGCAACGCTAGAAGCCGTGAGTGTGGACTGCTAACACCAGCCCTGGGAGCGTGGTCTCAGGGGAAAGGCGTCTTTGGTGGAGGTATTTTAACCAATTTTGTTAACCAAAAACGAGGCCTGGGTGGAGACAACATTCGGATGTACCCTGCCCTTCTTTTCTGAGTGGCTAACTCTAATCCCACTGGTCTCCAAATCCACGCTGTGGCTGTCTGCGAGTCAGAGGGACGAGCACTGAGACAGCACAGTGCTCTGCGCAGGGCTTTCGTGGGTGCTGGGGACAAAGTGGTGAACCAGACCTTACCCTGGGGGACTTGCTATTCAGGAAACTAAACACGACAACGCGGTACTAAGTGTGACGGGACTGAGGGTCCCTGGGGTGGGTGGGACCGCTCCAGAGAGCAGTATCTGAGTAGAGCCCACCTCGGAGGGTCTGGAGGAGCGGGGGTGCGCAGGGGACAGCTCGGGAGAGCCTGAAAAGCAGGGTAAGGAGCTGAACACTGGTTTCAGGAGGGAAGAGAGGGAAAAGTGGTTTGTATTTTTAAAAATAATCATTTAGCTGCTCTGTGGAGGAGACTGGAGGAAAGGGGGCAGATGTGGAGTCGGGAGACAGCAGATCTCTGAGGCCCGTGCTGGCAGTGGCACTGGACAAACAGGGAGGGGCCGCAATGGTTTAGGACACAACTATTTGTTGGACTGTCAAGATATGAGTGCACAGAGAGGAAATCCAGGATGACTCCTAGGTTCTTCTTTTAACAGTTGTGTGGAAGGCAATGGTGCCATTTTTTTGGGAAGTCAGAGTGAGGAGAAAGCAGCATGCGGTTTTGGATGTTAACTCAATGTGTGTTTCAGACGTGGAGATGTCAACCAGACAGGTGAAGTGGGGTCTGGGGTCACTGGCAGGGAAACGGTGCCTACTCCGAGGATGGAGTGCACTCTGTCAGGGGAGAGAGTGTAACAAGGGCTCAGCCCTAGGACTTCCCAGGTTTAAAACTCAGGGAAGGAAAGGAGGTCAGCCAGGGAGAGTGGGAGGAGATGCCCCCAAGCTGTCCTTGCCACCGCTGTGGAAAGCATTCCTGAAGGGCTGGCAGGAACACAGCAGGATGCTGCCAGCCCCGCCGAGGCCCCTGCGAAGTCCTACCCCGACTCCCAGCCCTGCCAGGTGAGACTCGCCCACACTTCCTCGCTCTCCTTTCAAGTTTCTGTCCCCTTGACGTTACAGTCTAGTTGTGCTCATTCTGAACTTGACATAAACAGACCTATATACTGTGTATACTCTTTCGTGACTTGTCAGACTGTAATGGACACACTGGCTTTTGTCCTTCATGGGAATGAAATCATATACTCTGTGTTATGTTACTAAAATTTATTCATGTTCATTTTCGTTGCTGAAGAGAATCCCTGTGTGTGAACATATCACACTTTGTCACACAACTCACAGACACCTGGGCTGTTTCTGGTTTGTGGGTATTATGAAAAGTACTGTTTCTTACATTTTCGTGTGTCTTTTGGGGGATATATAGCTGAGTTTCTGTGGGGAACACGGCTAGGAGTGAAATTGCTAAATCATAGGGAATAACTGTACTGATAATGCCAAATGGTATATCTGAACTTAAACTGTTATATCTCCCAGATAAATTAAAGATTTTTATTATGCGGAGACTGCCCTCTTTATTTCTGGTACTGTTTCTGCCTTAAAGTCTATTTTATCTAATATTAATATGGCTTCATCAGCTTTCTTTTAGTTAGTGTCTGATTTGTTTATCTTTTCTCCCTTTTTTTTGGTCAACATTTCTGCATCCCATTGTTTTAGATATGTTTTTTTTAAACAGCAAATAGTTGTTTTCTATTTTTTAATTCCATGTGTCAATCTGTCTTTTAACTGGAGCATTTAATTTATTGACATTTAATGATAGGTCTGATAAATTTAGTTGAAAAACTACCATCTTATTTTGTGCATATTACTTGTCCTTTCTGTTTGGTTTCTTGAATTCTCTTTTTGTGTCTACTTTCACAAATCATTTCATCATTCTCCCTCCATTATTATGGAATTTATACACTATTTCTATTCTAGACATTTTAACATGCACAATTAATCAACACTTTTACCCTCCTCCTGGATAATACAAGATATTTGGAAAACTAATCTCCACTTATCCCTTCCAGCTTTTATGTATTTGTTGCCAGGTGTTTTAATACTATCTTGCTTTAAGAAAATACCTTAACAATGTACAAGACATTAACATTATAGTTTTATAGAATTAGTGCTCATTTAAATTCAGCAAATATATGCTTCTTTGTCTGCTGGGGCAATCTCTCAGTTTCATCATTCTGAAAACGTCCATGTTTCCCTTCACTCTAATCTTTACCTGCACATGCAACACGGAAGTCCAGGTGGGTAGTTGTTCATTTTTGCACTCTGAACACATCACTCCAGTGTCTCTGGCTTACACTGCTGCCGACGAGAAGCTCCTTTCAAAGAAGTCTCTTGTTTTCTGGCTGCTCTTCAGGCTTTTCTCTGTCTTTGGTTTTCTGCAGTTTCACTCTGCTCTAAGTTTGGATTTCTATTTTATTTATCCTGGACTCTCTGGGTTTTAAAGACATCTATAAAGAGGCGTCTTTCATCTTTTCCCACTCTGTCCTCCACCAACATGAATTAACTTCCCTTCCATATTCTTTGTCCTTTTGTCTCTCTGAACTACATTTTGGACAATTTCTCCTGACTGTTTTCCAGTTCATGGATTCTCTTTTCAGCTGGCCCAACTATTATTAAATCTACCCATTTAGTTTTCAATTATGGTCATTATATTTTTCATTTCTAGAAATTCTGTTTGTGTCTTTTTCAAATCTGCTGGGCCACTTGTTAAAGTGAAAATCTCTACCTGATGTTTCCATTGCCTGAAAATTCTTTGCAGATCTGATCCTGCACCTGCTATTTCTCAAGGTGCCCTGTCCTCTTGTCTGAGTATTTTCAGATGGCAAAACTGCCCTTTAAAAAATTGGAAATAATAACCAATCTAGCTTCAAATTCCATCAAATCTTTACAAGGGGAAAGACATGCTAGCATTTACTAAACTGGAATTACCATCAACACACAAACAGCATGATAATCTTTTAAACTCAATCCAATATTCTGTTAGTCAGAACTGCATAACAGGAATATTTTTATCACCAGTCATGGCCTGAATTCTTGTACACAAGATTGCTTTAAATGTGGTGCTTGTACAAAGGTCACAGTCTCATAATAAATAGGACAGAGGCCAATCATTACTCACAGGTAGCTTTTTTGAGATGCCACCAAATGTGACCTCTCCCCCCCTCTGTTCAGTAAAGAGCACGTCTGCTCCAGGGGCACACTTCTCAGGATTCCCCACACTGTCACACGGGGGATCCTCTCCCCGGGTGATGCCTTTGCTTGTGTCGGCATCCATGTGGGAGAAATCAGGGCCTGACCTGCCTCTGCCCAAACAGACCTTACAGGTGTGGTTCCTGTGCTTCCCTCCCTTCGACACTGTGGCACTGGGTGCACTTCTCAATAGAAATCTTCTTGCCCTCCTTGATACCCCTGTGCTGAAGTCGGCTCTCTAGTTACCACGTGCTGGAAAGGCTAACCCAGCAGCTGGTTGTCTTGATCTCATCTCTAGAATTTTAAAAAACTTTTACTACATTTATAGCAGTGACATTAGTTCTTCCTCTAGAATTTTCATGCTGTGGCCTAGTGATCTAAGCCCTGGTTGTGCATCAGAAGCACCTAAGGAGCGATTTTAAAAATACAGATAACTATGATTCTTGATTTAGCAGCTCTGTATAGAGGTCACCTTGTTCTCTGAACTTTGGAAAAATCCCCAGAGGATTCTTGTGCTTGGCCAACATGAGAACTATAGCTCCAGTCCTTGAACAAGGGGTTGGGCCCTTTGATCTGCCTGGAGGAGCTAGGAGAGGCAGGTGAGTGGTGTGGCAGTGGATGCTGGACAGGGCAGATGAAAACAGCCAAAGGCAAAGCAAGAAAGTCACAGATCTGTCTTAGAAACACGCAATCAGACCTGAGGAAATCATCTGGCCAGGAGAAGAGTCTCGGAAAAGGAGGGAAAAGCAGAGCACTTATGAGCCACACACTATCAGCTGTTCCCTAACCCAGTTACTTGATTTCCACTGCCTGAAAAGTCTTCCTCCTGGGGCAAATGTCTTTTTAATTATTCTAAAAATTGATTTAGAGAAGGGGAGAGAGGGTGAGAAGGAGGGAAAGAGAGAGAGAAAAAAAGAGAAAGAGACAAAGACAGATACACTGATTTCTTGTCCCATTTACTCATGCATTTATTGGTTGATTCTCGTATGTGCCCTGACCAGGGACTGAACCCGAAACCTTGGCACATTGGGACAACACCAACCAACGGAGCTACCTGGACGGGGTGCAGATGTCTTCAGTCTTGTTTTCTCTTCCAGTCTATGTGTTATTAACTCTCCCTTATCTTTAGCAGCACCACTTCTTATTTTCTATAAGATCTACATTAACTGAAGCAGAATGAACATATTGTCCAACGCGTATAATCAATATTCAGAGAAATAACAGAGTGTAGCCCACACTGGCAGCTCCCCTGCTGCCCTGGATCATTAGGCAAATGCGGAGAAGAGGAAGCAGCTGTGAGTTACTGGAGCTGAGTCAGAGTGGGGGGCTCGGGGCAGATGTCGGAGGCCTGCTCCAGATAACACTGACTCCTGCCTGCACTGCGCCCCAGGCCTTCCCCTGAGGGCTCTGGCACTTCCGCCTCTGTCCTGTGGCATTCTGTGTTTGACAGACTGACTTAGAAGGCTGGTAGGTAAAGAAGCTCATTAAGTCGGTAAAAAAATTTTTTAAACATACTGATCAGCTTCCAAGTTCACTCAAATAATCTTGAAGCCTAATTTAAAATATATGATACCCCAGTCCTAGCCAGGTAGCTCAGCTGGTTAGAGTGTCATCCTGATATACCAAGGACGCAGGTTCGATCCCCAGTCAGGGCACATACAAGAATCAACCAATGAATGCATCAATAAGTGAAACAACAAATCAGTGCTTTTCTCTCTCTCTCTCTCCCCCCCCTAAAAATATCAATAAAAAAATAAAATAAGATATATGACTATCCAAATACATCCCTCACCTGTTTTTATTATGTTACACGTATTATTTCATGAGCTCCTTACCACCACTGAGGGTGGTATCATTATCCCAGTCTCACCGGTGAAGCAGCTGAGCCTGAGATGTCCCAGGTGCGGCAGCGAGAGCCCTCCTGCTGAGGGGAGGGGCTGTGAGCAGTAGTTCCTTCTAAGGCTCCCAAGTACTCACTGAACACTGTTTCTCTCCTGATACTCCCAAATACACAGTTTATGGACATCCTCTTTGTATTCCAAAGTGAAGAGGAAGGGGGTGCAAGTGATGGCCAAGGGTGAAGCCCCACCCTGGGTCAATGACACGGGTAAAAGTAAATCCCTCAATAGTGAGAGATCTAAGCACTCTGCTGGCTGCTTTTGAAGCACTGGGCTAGTCTGGCTTCTCGGAAGGCCAAATAATCCAGGTCAGGCCAAGACTGATACAGTGAGCCACCTCTGACCACGTGAACAAATAAGGTGACTTACAGTTCACAGGCGCTGTAATTCAGCAAACTCAGCTTGGCAGACGTAACTGTCCCCGAGGGAAGTGTTGCTCACATGCCCCTCCCTTCCTGTTACCCCCAGCATTTTCCTCACTGTCAGGACCTGCCCCACATTAGAACAGAGCTTCACTGACAAACCAAAGTGCTCACATTTGTCATGTAAACTGGGTGGCCTGTCTGCAAGAAACTGTTTCAGAGTTCTGAGGATTTTTCAGAGGAATAGGATCTATTCATTCTCACCCTTCCTTCCCTCGATTGTGGATGGCTAGTTCTTCGCCAATGCCCTCTTCCTCCTTGAAGCTCTCCCAGTCCAATTTGGACTTCTCTAGGGTGCTCATCTTTTGCTTCTTGGCTCCAATTTTCCCCAAAAGGCTGCTCATGCCACTTGATCTTTTTAATCTAGGGAGGCAAAAACATGAAACATGTAGCATGTGGAAACTATAATCTCTTAATTAATGTTTTTTCTGATAGGCATGGGGCTCCCTAGATTTAAGCTATTTACCTTAATGGGACGTGTTCATACCTAGGGTACTTACCTTACCGTCTGGGGTGGAGAACATGTTACATCGACCAGAATTCTAATGTCTTTTTCCTGCTTACCATCTCTGACCACTCTAAGGACCCGGGGACAGAAAATCCCGAGCACCTCTGTATGCTCTGACAGGTCTCTGCTTGCAAAGAGGGAAAAGCACAGTCTAAAAGCTGTTTAGACACAGCTTTTGAATTACATGCCTTGGTTCATATTCCGGCATGAACTGACTTTAGGCTAGTTATTTAACCACATCAGCCTTGGTTTCCTAGTCTGCAAAGTGAACCGTGTACTCAGGGGCTGTAGAGTGTCTTATTTGTATAGTGCTTAAACAGCACCTGCCACAGAGTAAAGACGCAGTAAACGTCAGCCATACGGAACCACTGCCATTACTTGTACACTAAAGCCCCAGGGAATTCTTTTAAGAGAAAGAGAACCAGATCCCAACGCTCATGATCAGGAAGTCACAGTATCTTGAAGGCATTCTGAGATCAATATCCTTTTAGCTCCTCTGAGTCAGGGCCCTGGTTTTTCCCAGAAGGTGGAGAACATTCCCTACCCTGAAAGCAGGGAATGTACAGCCTGCGTTCTATTTGTTGGTGTTGCCATCATGGTCTATGGGAGAAACCCCATATGCCCAAGGTCAAGTCTTGGCAGGTCAAATGTTTCCAGTCAATGTTAAATGTATGAGATAAAATAACAGAATGCAGGTAGTTAGTACGAAGAGGGTATCATGGGAAGGAATATGGCTTTCTGTCTCTTTATGAAACTAAGACAAATTATATACCAGTGTGCAGGAAACTGGGAGTTATTTTCTGCTTTCCTGAGATATGCAAGAGTTAAAACATTTAAAGATCTCTATGAGCTAATATCACAAGGCCTACTGATAACATCAGCACCTTTCACTTGCCTGGAATGCTGATTCTCCAAGTGCCTTCATGGACACGCTCTTATTTTAGTCTCACTGGCCTGTGTCTCAGAGTTGGGGGAGGACGTGTTGAGATGACTGAGGGTCCCACTAACCATTCTGAAACCCCACCGCCCTACAGTGCAGAGCCGGCCACTGCCTCTGCCCTGGAGCGAGCTGAGAGGCTGGTGTCCCCACTGCACGCAAGACTCCTGGGGCTGCAACAGCTCCCTCCCCACTCGCATTGTGTTCATCTTGACGAGAGTCTGTTAGCTTCCCTGCTGTGGTCAGGCCCCACGACATGCTGTTAGCTTACAATCAACTCAGGACAGGCCGGGCAGGCATCCTCATCCTGAAGGCTCAATGACAATAGTTTTCTCGAGGTGGGCAAATAAACAAAGTCTGATGAGGTTACTGACAGAGCAAAGGTCGAACCAATAGAAAAAGCAGATCCAGAAGGAAGCAAGGTCCTCCTGACACCCAGAGCAGCACAGTGTGCCGTCTTGCCTTTGAGGTGAGGACTCACTTGAAATATTTTCTGACAGCTATTTTACTTCCCAATTTGAATGAGGATTTTCCAAACAGTTCTTTTAATTCATATCTTCTAAAAATTCTTTCCTACAACAATCTCTCCATCAACGCACACACACAGTGTATGTTTGGTTTGCAGGCCAGCACTCAATCCACCGAGCTGCACCAGCCAGGCACACACATTTTCACAGGAGCAGAGCATGAATGGGGACTTAGAAACAGTATGTCAAGTCTTTTGACTTCTCACCTGCCTCAACACCACTGCCCTGGTTCTCACTGTTAAATTCTCTCACCTGGAGAATTCAGCAGCCTCTCCACCCATCTCTGCAACTGCTCCCTCCTGCTGTTTTTTCTACATGCTGTCATTAGAGTGAGTTTTCTAAAACACAAACCTTATCATGCCTACTTAAATGTCTCTTCCTGGGCTTCCATTGCTCTTATGAGTATAAACTTCCCAACTTGCAAAATTCTTCCTGATCTTCTCTTGCCACACCTACCTTTACAATCTATGCCCCAACTATACAACCCCGAATCTGTAGCTCACCTCTGCCTGCCTCTCTGCCATTCATCTGGTCCTGTCTCAGCTTAGAAACCACTCCCTCCAGGAAGCCTTCCAGACCCTTCCCTCAAGCTCTGGATTTGCTACCTCCTGGTGGTGTTCCTATTGCACCCCAGGTCTTTTCCTAGTATAGCATGAACCCTTTCCACAGCAGATGCTCGAGGACTCTAATTTCAGCTGACCCCGCCCCAGGCAATTCTGAGCAAGCTCCGAGTCATTGTTGACAACATTCTCCCAGAAGTACACACCTGGGGGCTTTCCATTGCTGGCCGCAGGACCTCCTTTACCCTACCTACACGTCACCAGCACTGTCTGGATATGTGGTGGAGTTCATGCCCTTGGGGTCCCCCTCATGAGACAGGAGCTTGTGGCCAAATGGCCCAGCCTCCTGTCCTTACAACAGGCAATTCTGGGAGGTAACCTGAATGCTTCTCAGAAGTTCCGGTGGCACTGGGCTCTTGTGGCCTTGGAAATGCAATCTTGTATTGGCTTTTTTATTAAAAAAAAAAAAAAAAAGGATTCTATTTATTTATTTTCAGAGAGAAAGGAAGGAAAAAGAAAGGGAGAGAAGCATCAATTGGTTACCTATCCCAAATGGGGACCTAGCCCACAACCCAGTCATGTGCCCCAACCTGGAACCGAACCTGCAACCTTTCAGTTTGTAGGATGATGCCCAACCCACTGAGCCATACACGTCAGGGCCAATGTTGTACTGGCTTTTCCTGCTTCCCTGTCTCATTCTTCCCACTGCTTCACCCCTGCTTCCTGGGATGACTTCCCAAATAACCTACCTGCATTCGAAGCCTCATAAGAAGTTCTGCTTTGAGAAGAGTCTAACTGGGACATTTAGGAGAAACATGATTTTCCTTGTGCATGCTCTCTCTGCAGATACTCCAAATCTCTCTAGAGAGCATGGATATAGTTCTGCAAATAGTGGGCACCTGAGAAACCCAACAATGCCACCCAGATCACAGTGCCAATCAGTGGGAGAGAAGCAACTCAAAGTTCAAAGAAACACACCACACACTTGCTCACTCACAGATTACATCCAGAATGCGATACTCAGACACGTCCAGGGTATTGCTGCCAAGATGTTTTCAGTGTAACAATGACATTTCAAAAACCTCCTCCTGAATGTCCCGCTACTTTATTGACCTTACTGCTGTAAGTTCAACCCTGTTCCAGGAGCACGGCCTTCGCTCTAACCCGCAGGCTTCCCTGCTGAAAGGGAGCGTGGCTGAGTGCAGTAGGCATACTGGTGACAAGGGACTCTTACCAAGCTTTTCTTTCTTCTGTTTTCTTCAGAACACTTGTAAATTGGGGAATTCTAAGTGTAGCAATTTCCACTTGTATTCACCCACCAGCTCGTTACAGCCCAGGGTTCCACGCTGTATCTGGGCAGCACCACAGATTCTGGGCACCATCTAAGCCCCTCAGCCAGCAGCTCTTAAGCTATTCCCAGAATGTAACACCTTTTCCACAAATCACTTTGAAAGACCTATGCGAAAATCATTTTTTGCTGTACAGCAATGAAGAGGCTTCCAGTAAAGCAAAAAACCATAATCCTTCTTTGCCTTGTTCACCATTAAACATCAGCAAAATGTCACCTGTGCTAATTATGCTTTAGGGGAAAGCTAGGTCCGCTTTCACTGGATCATTAACATGGTTTATAATTTCCTAGTTTGACAGTCTCAAAAACAAAAGTACCTGTCTTTTATTTGAAGCTAAATCAAAGTGAATGACACATTTATAGCAGTGGCCAGAGCACACAGAGGCTCATGGTAACCGAGAGACAGGCACTCCCCCCTGGGCCCTGGCCCTCGGGGTCCCTGCAGGCCTTCGAGCTCTCACACACACTCTCTCACACTGACATGGCTGTAGGGGCACAGTCCTGACGCCATTCCATCCCAGCTTCCAGGAGGGCAGATTTCCCAGGAACTTGGCCCTATCTCTGCTGTTGAGGTTCATCACTCAAGCTCTCAGGAAAGCTGAGCAGGCAAGAAAGAGTCAGCTTCAGGGCAGGGACTGCTGCTCTCTGTGCTATGAAAGGAAACTGCAGGGGGTGCTGCAGTGGTGTATCTGGTGTATCTCCCTGTCAAAGCACAGTGGCCAGGTGGGAGGGAGCCAATCAGCTCTGGTTTCCCATGGGCGTTTGGCAGCTGCATTGACTATAAATTCGTGGAGAGGGGAGGTCAGGATTCCCCTGGAGACCTCAATGCAGTTCCAGGCACCACTGACTTCTCTTGGTTCTGGATTCTGATCCACAAAGGGGCAAGGTACTACCAGAAAACTGGCTTTGACAGATCACTCCTGCCCCTAACTGTGCAATTTGTTGGGCTTGCTTCTAATGTGCAGTGAGCTGTGTCACAGAAGGCCGGGGATTTTCATTCAAGAGACTCCTCATCTACCATTTGTAACTCAAAGTTCAAAGAAATGCACCACACACTTGCTCACTCACAGATTACATCCAGAATGCGATACTCAGACACGTCCTGGGTATTGCTGCCAAGATGTTTTCAATGTAACAATGACATTTCAAAAACCTCCTCCTGAATGTCCCGCTACTTTATTGACCTTACTGCTGTAAGTTCAACCCTGTTCCAGGAGCACGGCCTTCGCTCTAACCCGCAGGCTTCCCTGCTGAAAGGGAGCGTGGCTGAGTGCAGTAGGCATACTGGTGACAAGGGACTCTTACCAAGTTTTTCTTTCTTCTGTTTTCTGTCCAGTTAGTTACCTGTTGATCCACTACTATCTCTGGTTTACTTTCCACCTAGCCCCATGACCTCTCCCAACACCAGACGCCAACCAAGACCCTACACAAAAACATTCAGAAACTCAAAAAAGTAAAAGGAACAGAACAAAAAAGGCAAAATGACAGTTGTCCTTTTCCGCTTTGAATTCAAAGTTTACAATGATAATTTGCTAGAATTTTTCTCTTTAGCTCCAGAAATGTAAGCCCAATAAAACGGACTGCAACTTAATGATAAACTCCATCCTGCTGAGTCCGTCATAAAGATACTGCAGTAACTTGTTTGCTTGGCTTCAGCCCCATGAGCACACACCCAGGCTCACCCATTGCTGCAGTACATTAGGGAGACTGCAGCAATCCTCTACCGGGCTGCCCTCAGTGAGGCTCTGGGTACTGCTGTTATTATATAAGAGGTACTGGAAAGGAACTGAAAAAATAATTTCTTAAGTAGAACTAGAAAGGATGACAGAACACAACTGGTTGAGAAGGGAAAGTGGGAACATCTTTCCCCACTGTTTGTAAAATCAGCTCAAGCACCCAGTCGTCCCACAGAAGAGAATTTAGGGTCATTCATTCATTATATTCTTCCAACAGAGGTCACTGAGAAACTACTGTATCAGACATTGTGCTTGAAACTGGAGACACAACACAAGGCATGATCTTTGAGAAAATCTAAGAGAGGAAATAATTCTACTTGCAAACGGTAACCACATATTATGAGGACACCAAGAGGGAGCAGCTGAGAGGCAGTTTAATTCTCATTTTAGAGAATCCAAGAAGGATTCCAAAAAGGTTAAGAAAACTGCTCCAGTGCACAGTGGGAGACTTGGGACTAGTACTCAGTGCTTTGGAGATCCAGTCTGTCTTCTCCATGTTCCCGATGCTTGAGATAGGGACAGATAACCTTTGGGGAAATCTTCCACACTCTAGTCTCTATCGTTGCTAATTTGGGGGCAGGTATTCTCATCTTCCCTGTTGTCCTGGAGCTCAGTGTATGCAGGGTCCATGTCTTATTCATTCTTGACCCAACTGCAGTGTGGCACAAAACCTTGCCATGGTACGTGACTGTGACATGTTTAATAAACGAAATCCCCATGACCTGACAATAGGCTTACCCTACTTTTTCTCATAACAAAAACATTTAACACTACGCTTTCACTGACAGGCCAGAAAAGGAAGCTTCGAAACTGGACCAGCAAGCATGGGGTCAACACCTGTGCTTGGAAGCACTACGGATCTTTGTTTAGACTTCAACTTACCAGAGCCTGGCTCAAGCCTACGCCTCCATCTCATTACGTGCATAGCCACTGAAATGCAAATTATTTGGAACAGTTTCTTTGGCAGAGATATGCAGTTTCCTCAGTATTTGTCATCTGTGTACAAGGCAGGAGTGGACTTTTTTGTAGCTCGTATGTGGCTGTTTTCCAGAGCCATGCAAGGATCTGGAACTGGCACAGTACTTCCTGAGTAATGGGAAGAAAGTTTATGATGCTAACTCTTCAGTGAGAACTGTCTGCTTAGAACCACTGTTCTCTGGTCTTCTTTGGATTTAGCTGAAACCCGTAAGAATGAGAAGCCCCAATTGTCGCCCAATCCCTGGGCCAATTTTACTCTACACCTGTGTAAATCTTTAAGCAATCTCCTCAAAGCCCAAGACCAGACCACTTAAGGAATGGACTGGAAGTGAGCAGTACATTAGGGAGAGTTCAAATCCCACTCACTCCCCAACCTTGTACTGACAGTATTGTATGGACCATTGGGTTCACTGGCAAACCAGAAGTAACGTAAGAAGTTTCAAATAATCATTAACAATCTGTGGCCTGAAAAACTGTTAGTTCTCTTAAATCTATTATTGACATTGATACAGTGCCAGCAAAAAAAAAAAAAAACCAAAAAACAAAACAAAGTGGCACCTATCAGTGAAAGGTAAAATAAAAGCTGGCAAACAGCAGCAGCCTCACATTTTTCTACAAATGGAAAATGATTTGCTACTAAGCTTTATTGCTCACATGCCAACCCAAGAATGACCTGTACTTGTTTGTCTGACCTGATTTCAGCTGTTTCACATCTTTGTACACGTCTGTGAAACACAGCCTTTGGTCCACGTTTAAAGCTTCCTTTGTCTCCTTTAATCTTTTAATCCCGCATGTTCTCCTACCTTTCCTTTTGTTTTGCCTGTTTGATTTTTTTTTTTTTTTTGGTCATTGACATTATTGCTGATTTTTTGAGTCCAGGATGGTTTTATTATATAATATTGCTGGTTTAGGGTTTGTCTTTCCTACACCGAGTACGTCACACAGATGAAGCTGGGAACTTCTTACTCCACCGTCACTTGGTGACAGGCACGTCGTGCCCATCAGCCCAGGACTGAAGACGCTAAGTGTGGTCCAGTGGGGAGTACAGTCTCCCCTCTGAATTAGTTTGTAATTAATGTGTAACATGTAGGATAACACTCTCAGGAAGTTTTGGGTGCTTATTTCTAGTGCCCCACTCTATACTACCCTGATCATGTCTAAGGATCCTATTTGAAGGACAAATATTCAGAAAATCCCAAATGGATGATGAAACTCTGGTTATGAGAAATTCTCTAAAAGTGTAAGAGCGGTAACTAGAGAAAAGGCCAAGGCTTCCAGATAATCAGCAGAGTCCTAGATTGAAGAGGCCAATGGTGAGAACAGAGGTCTCCGGCCAACCCAGGAGCATTCACGTGTGAGGGTTAAGTATCATGGAAGTCAGTGGCAAAGAAAAACCCTTCTGTACAGTCCAGCAGATCTCTAGAAAATGACACTTGTAAATTTCCCTTCTCTTTTGTCCCATTCTCATGTGGTTTCATCTCCTTCCCTGGGAAAGAGATAATGCCACATCCCTTCCCGCCCCTGCCCGAGCAATTTCCTTCCTGGTGCCATTCCCATGGTGGGGGATCATGGCAAGGCAGGGAAGGGCCTCTGTTTTATATCAGCTGGGGAGTGCAGAGGGCTGGGGGCTGTCCAAGAAGGAAATGTTTAGTTTACTGGGAATGAGGATGGTGCGGCGGGGCGGGGCGGGATGCTTTCCCCCTGAGGTGCAAACTGCTGTTGCTTTAATTTATATAATCAGGCACAGCTGGGAGAATAATTTATTGGCCAACAGGCCATTTACATTTCTGAGACAGAATTTTAAAGGAATTATTAAATACAGCTTCTAACAAAGCCCATAATGACATTTTTCTTTATGCAGAACCCTGGGAGCTCAATGGAGGGGGGCACAGCTTGTTTTCCAGATACTAGTTCCATATGGGCTCTTAAGCAGTCCCAGCCCCAGAGGCAAAGAAAAGATGAGGCTGAAGCGGGATGTGGCAACTAACAAGTCAATGACCTTTCTAAAGGTGAGCTTTGCTGTCTTCCTGAGGCAGTGCTAACAAGTCAATGACCTTTCTAAAGGTGAGCTTTGTTGTCTTTCTGAGACAGTGCTAAGCCAGGGCTAAGCCAGGGCGGGTCTGTGGCCTACCTGCCTGGGCTGAGGGCAAGAGCCACACTCGCCCCGAACACTCCCACCAGGAAAGCGCGGCTGGGCAGACAGCACATTCCCGAACTAGGGAACCTGAGAAGCAAAGCACCGGGCACAGAGGATAAGTGTGCTGCAATTATGAGCTGTTTGGCTAATTGCTGATTAGGGAGTTGGCACGCTTTCTCAATCGTCACATTTCTGCTTTTTCTTTGACATTCAGCTTTCTTTTTCTTCCAGGCAGGTCTCATCACTTCATGAAAATATCTGAGGATGTCAATATAAAATAAATTTTAAATTCTTGGGCATCGCCCAGGTTGAGATCAGGTCAAAGTCTCAGGATGTGGGGGTGTCCTCAGGCAGACCAAAACTATTCCTTCAATCTGACATCACAGAGACCTCGCTGAGAAAGACATGCCTGTGCTCCTTCCTAGAAATGGGTAAGCACACAAACCACACGACTTTATATGAAACTCATGAGTTGGCTAGCATACATTTTGCAAAATTACTTCCCCTCCCTCCCAAACTTCTCACTGCTACTAAATAAACATGCTAAATTCCAAGTGAGGAGGACACAGACGTTGGACATAGCTGTGATTCCTGACACCTCAAAGTTCTGCCTGGAGAGGAGCGTGTTTTATTGTCTTTTCATTAAGGAGGCTGAGTGGTAAGAAAGGTCATTTTTAGCACTTGGCGCTCCTGCTGGGGCCTGCCTCCAAATCCCTCTCACGATGGCATCTGCTGTATAGCTCGCTCACTTAGTTGCGAGGGTATCTTCTTCTCCTGCCTTTTAGAAGTATAATCCTGCTAACTCAATGGGCAACTTGAGGCTCAGACTTCCTTCCAGCTCCCCCGCCTCCTCAAATGCCCGGGCACACTATCACCCGCACCAGCAGTTTACCTTTGTCACAGTACCCCTCACAACCCAGGATTTAAAGAGCCCACGGGAAGCAATTATCTGCACAAGGGTGATCAAAAGAAGGGGGCTTTTTAAAGCCTGAGCCCACAATGTCATTTTGCTAAGGCAATGCAATGGATTTTAATAAACAGAAATATATGTTCCACATAGTTTATAGGGAAAGCAAAAAACTTTCTTTCTATTTCACACAGGAAATGGTTTTCATAGATGCTAACCACAGCTGGGCAATCTGTGTAACCACAACATAGTTTCTCTTTAATAAATGGAAGATTTTTACCCATTGCATCACTGACCACCAAACAGAATTCCCACCCTCCCTCTCTAAGGCAAGCAAAAACGGCAAGTAACATCTCCTTCCTTAATCTGCCAGCCGGGGCTGCTAAAGCAGCTTTTTCATTCAGAGATGTAGATTATTCTTCGAGGTTCCTGTCACCCAATCCCACTGCTGGGTGATGGAAAAACCTTGGACGAACCTGGTTGCTTTGCACTCTGGGATCCCCTCAGAGCATGTGGGTCACAATGTGAACATATGACTGTGCGTCATGGCCAAGAGGTTAGAAAAAGGTGTGTCCGTTCACCGACTGGGAGCTGAGGGTCTGCTGAAATGAAGCTGGCCCACCTTGCATGCATAGATGGTTTTAGGGAATTAAAACAGAACTAATGTGATCGAGTAAAGATGTGAAGGGTAAACTACTGAACTGTTCGGTTGCCCTTTTGCTCTGGGAAACTAGGCCTCACTCTCCTTGCTGTAAGAGCAGGGCTCCTTGCCCACAAGCCAGCAGGGTGGCCTGGGAGAGTGTGAGCCCCTGCTGGGGGCCAGCGGCTCCCTGATGCCCTTCCCTCATGGTGAGGCTCAGCTGTCCGTCAGCAAAGGCTGGGTGGGCATGTTCATCGTCATCCACACGAAGGAAGGAGGCTTGGAACTAGGGGACACTCACTGACAGTCTCATTGGAGTGACACAACCAAAAGGGCACACATAATCCTCCCCCTGCCCCGAAACTACCTAGCCGTGCTGCGGAAGTTTTCCTTTAAGAGTGAAGATAATGGGGACAATAACCCAACTATATGTCATGCTGAATTTGTTTGTGTTCTGAAAGAATGATGGAAAATCTGATCACTAACCATTTCCTCTTCCCAGCTTTACTGAGATATAATTAACATACTGAAGAACCCACCCATTTAAAGTATACAAGTCAATGGTTTTTAGTATATTCAGTTATGCAGCCATTGCCACAATCTAATATTAGAACATTCTGCCACCACCCTCAAAACAAATACACTCACACCGATTAGCAGCCACCCCCATACCCTCATTAGCTCTAGGCAACACTGACCTAGTTTCGGTCCCTATAGATTTGCCTGTTCTCTCAGCTAATGCTTCTAAATCACAAGTTTCAGACTTTTAAATCATTCAGAAGCAACATATCTCTAAGCTGGTATCTGTTATAGCTTCCTATAGGAAATACATTTAAACTTTCAATTTGTCCTTTACATTATGGTCACATGTAATTTCGTAAGGGCCAGGAAAATCAGAAATCTAGACTTCAGACAAGAACACTGGAATACCTGAGCACTGTCTGGACAGCGAAGTCCCACATATCACCAGTGCTATTTTGGAGCGGAGTTTTTAAAGCAGTGGGGTACAGTGGCTTTGAACGCTGGACAGAAACCTGCCCCTGCCAATTAACCTTACAACAAAACAAAACGAAACAAAACAAAAGAAAAAAACCTGGGTGAGTTACTTTCTCTGAGCCTCAAATAACCAACTGGTAAAGTGAGGATAATAATAACTACCTTGAAGAGCGATGCTTACAAGAGCTATTAGTCAACTCAGCCCTTATTTACTTAGTGCCCTCAGTGTGCCAGACTCTGCTGGCCACTGGAGAGAGAGACACAGATTTCCTACGCGCATCTAATTCATTTGCGCAAGAGACAGATATGCAAACGAGAAATTACATTACGAGAAAATGGCTGCCCAGTAAGGGCAGCAGGAGCATAGCAGTGTGAGTTGGCGGAGGCTACAGAGAGGGAGGGGGAGTTGCCTGAAATGTGAAAGATGAGAAAGAATTTGCCAAGGGGACAAGCTGGGAATAGAAAAGTCCAGAAAGAGGTAATAGCGCCTGCAGTGTATGTACAAGCACTGAGTGTAATGCCTGGCACGCAGTAGATAACCGATATTTCCCATCACGCCCCCCTTATCTGCCTTGAAAAGATGCTCTCTAGAATCCAGAAAGAAATAAAAATCTTGCTGCCTGGAGGAAAATTAGAGGATCTGAAACTTTAGTAGTTGTTTTTTTTTTTCCCCTGAGGCTAATTATTCTTTGTCAGCAAAGTATATTTTAAATTCCAACTTCTTTTTCCCTCACACACTTTTCATTTTGAAAAATTTCGAACCAAGAAAAGTTGGTCTCCTTTAATCTAGAACAGTCCCCTCTCCCCACCCTCCCCGTAAAATGGCCCATGACTGGGACTTGTCTGATTGTTAATGTTGGCTTCTTTGAAGGCATCTGGGAATCTTCCAGCATGCGATTCTTGGACTGCTTTTCTCCATCTACACTCACTTCCGGAGTGCCTTCATCCAGGCCCATGGCTTTATGTGCTTCTGACCCCCAAATGTCTTATCTTTAGCCAAGACCTCTCTTCCTACCTCCAGCCATACACACTCTACTTCCCAGTGGACATTTCCATTCAGATGCCCCGTGGACTTCCCCTCAGCAGCTTTCCACACCTTAGCAGTAGAGGGCAACACCCGGCCCAGGACTTACCTCTCAGACTTCCTCCTCTCTCCTACAACTACCCCCTTCACTCCGCCTCAGGCATGCGCCCACCATACAGGCCTTGCTTCAAGTCATTCCTTCTGCCCAAATCCTCTCTTCCCAGACAGCAGCTTGGTTAACCCCCTCCCCTCCCTCACGCCATCCTATTCAATGCTGGAACCCTCACCCACACCCTGCACTCCCGATAACCCTACCCTCCTCAGATTTTCTTTTCTCCACAACATGTGACATTCTCTAACTCATCACGTAACTATATCTGCTTATTATCTGTCCCCCTGCCGGAATGGAAACCCCACACAGGCTGGAACCAGTGTGTTTTGTTCACTGATTTAACCCAAGCACCTGGCACAAAGGCTGGCACATGGTATGCATTCAATGAAAATTTGTTAAAAGTATGTATGAATATTGGGAAAATGTACCCACTCCGTACATTATAAATAGGTCCCAATACTGAAACCTAAAGTAGGAACTCTCTGTGTCAGCTGGTGCCCGTCTCGTAGCTGCTGCCCATCCTTAGCTAGGTTTTCTACAGGAGCACTGAGTGTGTCAGGGCACGCACAGGAAAAACATTTGTTCGTTGCAGCAGATGGTGGACCGCCCTGAATGACTGTCAGCAGCCTGGAATTTGTCCTAGGCTGGCGTTTGGCACCACCCCACGAACGCCTGAAGAGTGTTCAACAACCCTGTCATTCACTGTAACAGAGGTACGGGGGCTAAGATATCTCAACTGAAACACAGATGAGGGACAGAATTAAGGGCAATGCTGGACCCATCTTTTTTTTTTGTCCATAATAGAATTTGCAAAAACAAACAAACAAACAAACAAAAAACAGCACAAAGTGATATTCGGGTTCACTGTATGTGAAAATGAAGCTCTGGAACGACCAGGCCAGGAGACCTACCGGAAGACTTAGCTGTGTGCGGCAAATGAGTTTTCCCCTTGCTGTCGGCTACCTCGCAGCTGGGCTGCTTTTGTTTGTTTTTGGGGAAACTAGTTTAAAGTCATACACACTATTACGTTATTAGCCAGAAGCAATGCCTGAGTCCAGCCATGAGGCTAAAACCAAACTGGATGGATGTAATTGGAGCAATGACCTAATCAATACACAGCCAACAGAACAACATCTTGTCAGAATCTGCCACAAAGAATTACTCAGATTTGCTGCAGGCAGTGAACTGAGCTGTGGCAAGACTGACCACTCCCTCCAGCTGTCCCAACCACCACCTGAAGGTAAGAGATGCAGACTCTAACATGCTCTCTCATTCGGTGGGAACCGGAGCGGGAACCAGAGCGAAGCGCTGTGCACAGTGGGAGGGATACGACGGAGAACGGCAGCCAGAAAAAGATGCCAGAAGGAACTGGTGCTTCTCACTGCTGGGGTCCTGGTGCCTGGTGAGAACCCCAGTGATAAAAGAAGATCCCACACACTTCTGGGGGCGGGGGAGATGACAAAAATGAGATCATACACAGAGATTCAAGACTTCCAAATAGCTTCAGACTTGTAGACACTTGACTGTGAAACAATGTCCTCACAATACTAAAGGAAAATAATTTTCCACCTGTAATGTTACATTCCACAAAACCAGTAAAAAAAAAAAACCTGTGAAGGCAGAACAAACTTGTTTTCAGACAGGCAGAGTTTCCAAAATCCATCTCCCACAAACTGTTTCCTCAGGATGCTACTGGAGGATGAGCTAAATCCAAATGAGGGAGTCACCCTGGAGAGAGAAAGCGGAGGGACCCAGGCAGCCGGGCGGCTGCACCAAGAGGGGCGAGCGGCAGGCCTCAAGCAAAACTGCCCAGAAAGCCAAGGTCTCAAAGAGCCCTGACCTTAGCAGGATGACGGAAGGCTCCAGAAGGAGGTGGAGTGGGGTGGCGGTGGAAATGACAGATTATCTGACTTCGTGGAGGACAGCACTGAGAGGATTTTACAGCCCTGTTGAGGAGTTTGGAAGAAAATCTATGACAGGGACACAGAAAGCCAAGCAAAGTCAGGCACACAGGCACACATGAAAGGAAGTACAAGGCAGCGCCCGCCCCCAGCAGCGCCCGCCCCCAGCAGCGCCAGCAGCGGCACTTCGTGGGGAGGGCGGAAGGAGAGCTGGGATGCTGGGGGCAGGGGTGGTGCCGGAGTGCGAACTCTTCCTCTTGCAAAAAAGGGGTTGGTGGTTCTTAAAAACCAGAGTTAACAGAAACTAATAATAACATCTAAAATTGATAAACCAATAAATAACAGTATATTAAACACATCAGTTTAAAATATGGACATAAAAAAAAGACCAGGAGAAATAATGAACAGAGTTAAAGCAGCTGGCTCAGAAATCAGGACCCAGGACTGGGCCAGGAGACTGCCTAGTACATTATACTTTTCAAACTATGTTATGGTTTTGATTGGATAACAATTTGGGTTAGTAAATCTATTTTTTAAATTGGGGCGACAGTGGTTAATAAAATCACGTAAGTTCCAGCTGTATGGTCCTATAACACGTCATCTGTATGATGCACTGTGAGTTCACCACCCACGTCTCCTCCCATCACCATGTGCCCCCTTCGCCCTCTTCGACCTCCCTCATCTCCCGCTCTCTGGCAATCACCATACTGTTGTCAGTGTCTACGATTTTCTTTCTTAATCCCTTCACCTTTGTCATCCAGCCCCTCAACACTCCCTCTCCTTTGACAGCTGTCAGTCTGTTCTCTGTATCTGTTTCTATTTTGTTAGTTTATTTTGTTCATTAGATTCCACACATGAGTGAGATCATATGGTACTTGTCTTTCTGACTGGCTTATCTCACTGAGCATAATAGCAGACGAGAAGAGAAAGGGGCTTTTCTGAGGCCACGCTTGGCTCTTAGACTTCCTAATTTTGAACCTGTCCTCTCCGACCCCTGCTTCTGTCATCACTTCACATGTTTACTGTTCATTCTTAGTAAAATTTTTCTACATGTACAATCCTTCCTATAACACTGAAGTAGCTGAACTGAGCTATATTTGAGAGTGTTCCGTGTGCAGGTCACTTGTTCATTTGTTTTATTTACGCATTCAGATTCCTTTACACCCCTGCTGTGTGCTAGCAGCCACGCCAATGCCAGGGATAGGAAGAAAAAGCGAGCCTCAGTGCTGTGCTTGGGGAGCTATGACCCTTCACGGTGCCTAACGAGTAACAAGAATGAAATCCTTTCTTGCTTTTCCCTTGAACACCTGTTACAATATTTTTAAGTGTTTCTTATTTTTTATTTTTTATTTTTTTTATTTTAATGATTGTTTAAGTACATTTTTCTCCCCTTTACTCCCAATCAAGCAATATTTTTAAGTGTTTCTTAGTGCTATCCAAGAACTACCTGCTTCAGAATCCGCTGTGCTTATTAAAAAGGCCAAAACTGCCCTGGCTGGTGTGGCTCAGTGGACCAAGTGCCAGACTGCGAACCAAAGTGTTGCTGGTTGGATTCCCAGTTGGGGCACATGCCCGGGTTGCAGGCCCCACCCAGTGCAGCGTGAGCAAGAGGCAACCACACACTGATGTTGCTCTCCCTCTCGTCTTCCCTCCCTTTCCCTCTATTTAAAAAAAACAAATAAATAAAATGTTAAAAAAAAGGGCCAAAACTTCCCGAATCAGAATACCTGGGAGCAGGGCCCTGGCATCTGTACTTTACGAGAACACACTACAGCTTGAGAGTCACTCACTGTGTTAGAGAAAGTTCTTCATGTCTTCCACGGAAGCACGGTACTACTCACGTAACTGTCCCAACACCATGATTCAAAGAGAAACCGAATGGGCTGCCCAAACATTTGGGGAAGGCCGTGAACTCAGTGTGGGTCAGCAGAGCCAGGTCACTGAGCAGCCATGAGGCGGTTTTCAAAAACTATGACGGGTGTATAGATGTAAGGAAGAGGTGAGGGCAGGATTCGGGTGGCTCTGTCTTCTACGTCTGGTTCTGAACTCCTCATTAGGCAAAATCACTCAAATGATTGCTGTTTCTTCACTGGAAAAGCTGGTGAAATGACCTGTTCCCCAGTGAGTGTGTGGATTGCTGAAATGCGAACTAGTGCATTCTTCCAGCACTTAACATCAAAGATTTTGCAAGATAATATTTATCGGCAGGATTTGTATGCTACTAACTAGCATACGAAAAGCATAAAACTGTTTTGTAAGTCTCTTAAGATGAGAATGCCCCTCATTTTACTAACAATCAAGCTCCACTGTCCACCCCCAAGGACAGAGTCTAAGTAGCACAATGCTGTTATTATTCTGAAGGCTGCTGCTCAGGCAGACAAGCCAGCCCTTATGATGACAAAATGAAGCAAATTCCAATTATTAGAAGTCAGAAAAAGCACAAAGTGGGCCTTATTCTCCAGGGCTGCTTCAAGGATGGGCCTCTCCTGGCATCAGGTACTGCTCCACCTGCTGTGTGGGGTGCCAGCACTGATGGCCACCCCTCAAACCTGCCCCCTTCCAATGGTGGCCAAATGCAGTCTGTGGTTTGTCCTTTAAATAACTGTCATAGCTCTTTATACGTATATATGTCAGGTATATATTTTGCAAATATTGTCTTTCATTCTGTTGCTTGCCTAGTCACTTAATGATACCTTTTGATAGACAGAAGAAGGGGTATCTGCATGGCTGTTGCTTCAACATAAAAGGGAAAAAGTAATCATGTTACAGATTTAAAGAAACAAATCGATCAGTATTTCTTTTTTAAACTATTTGCTTTTAGGAGCCAACTGCATTCCCTTAGTGAATGAAGAACCATCACCTCCATTCCATTGTCTTAAGATCAAGCTAAATTTTGGAAAGACAAAACTCTTTATAGGCTGCCCCTACAGATACACACCGTGCTGCAGAGCCAAATCATGAAGACAGCTAGGAGACGTGCCTCTGCAATGCCACCGAGATTGCCATCAAACCAGAAAGCTTTTGTTTTTGTTTTAAATAGGGGAAGAGAAGTAAAAAAAAAAAAATGCAATGAAAGGAAGTCTTTAAAGCCTTCCACGCCGCATTCTGGTTATTAACACAGCCCTTTCCTTCTTAAGCTGATTAAAAATAAGGAAGGAAGTTATGGTGGTTAAGAGCAAGGCACTCAGATGGTAAGACCTCTGGGCTGCACTCCTAATCCACTTGCTGTGTGGGCTCCCCCATCCTGGATAAATCAGTCCTTCACATTTTCTACTTTGGTGACTGAGATACAGATTCCAATTTCACTGTGAGAGGCGGTGAGCATTATTAATCATTAACGCTCTGCAAGAGCCTCTGTGGAACACAGGTGCTGCTGTATTAGCTACCGATGACCATCTGGAAAAGCCAACAACTACAGCTATCCCCACTCCCCCTTCCACGACTTGCCTCCTTGTAGCACCTGGCCCACAGAAGCTGTGAAAAAGTTTGCCTTTTTCCCTCTTGTATAATTAAGTAATCCAAACAAAACCCTTTAAAACAAGAGAAACAGGTGAAAGGAAGAGGAAAGAGGACAACTATTAAGGATAAACTGTTGCAGCAACCCCACGTGCCGCCAACCCTGCACTTCCCTGGGGTGCGAGCCCCAGACAGAGGCTGCCGGCCAGCAGACCTAGGCTGTGTGCTGCAGAAAAGCCACCCATCTGCTGTAGGTGAGGCCGCGGGGGAAGGGAGTCTCCATCAGAACAACAGTGGAAGGAGGAAGAAAGGTTATGTAAAGTGCAAGGAGAAGTCTCCCCTACTATTCATGTTAAGCTTGGTCAAAACAAGGCCGAAAGAGAAGCAGAAGGTGGACCACTCCCAGCACAGCCTGAACTACCAAACTGAACAAAGCTGGAGATGACGACAACAAAAGCACCTACTCGGCAGGTCAACCGATAAGTTAAGGAAATTACGGAGGCTGAGAAAGGCTCAGGCACCCCTAAAATTAATCCCCCCACGATGCCTCTTTTTACCATTTTTTTCTGGATAACACACTCTTGGTAATTCTATAAGACAGTAGTCACAAGGGGGAAACAGTTTTTCTTTGAGTTCACTGGGGTGACACTGGTGAAGTTCATGGTTGCACTCCATGGTGGGCTCTTGCATTCTCAGGACTCTTGCTGTCTTCTGCTGGGCAAGTCTCCTCTTACTTCCCTGGGGATTTGTTCCCCTCATCCACTTTCTCTTCTCCCACGACTCACACGGGATGAACTCGAGAACTTCGGAAATAACCACACCTTGAATGTATTCACTTTCTGTCACCTTTCCTCTTATTATTTTATATTCTAGGAAAACTCTTTGGCCTTTTCTTCTTCACTTATTCTGTTTAGTTGTATCCATTATGCTATACAGCCCTTTTAGCAAGGTTCTGGCTAAACAAACAACTTTCATTTCCAAGATGTAGGAAATAAAATATGTTCCCCCCATAAGAATCTGTTTTTGTTAAATGAATGCAATATTCTATTTTTATCACTTCCAGGGTATAAATACACTTCCCTTCAAGTCTCCTTTCTTGTGTTCTGTTTATTGGACCCTCCAATGTCAGTTTTTAAATTTCTATTTAGTTTATTTAGAAAGGGGGAGGGAGGAAGAAAAACATCAGTGTGAGAGAGAAACATCCATCAGGTGCCTCTCGCGTGTGCCCCAACTGGGGACTGAACCTGCAACCCAGGCATGTGCCCTGCCTGGGAACTGAACCTGTGACCTTTTGCTTCGAGGGACAATGCTCAACCAACTGAGCCACACTGGTCAGGGCAGTTTTTTAATTTCTTGAGCATGGAGCTTCTCTTTGCGATGTTGGTTTTTCTCTGATGTTTGGCGACTCTTAGTTATGTGCTCGCTGGTGACGTTTGAGACCCCCAGTGTGTAAAGACTCCATCTACTCCCCGCAACCTGTGCCCAGTGATGATGGGGAGGGGCAGGACATACATGGCTTTTGGCTGCTGATTACTTTCAATATGATTCCATCTGCCTTCTCTCCTTCAGGAATTCTAGATGACCCAGGACAGTCCTTTATTTCCAGCACTGTTAAAGACATATGAGTATATCCTTCTGATATATTTAGGGATTAGGGCACATGTGTAGTGACATGTGTTCAATTTACCATCTTGAGGCTATTTAGCACTAACCAGGCAGAGAGTGTCCTAAATATAAACCACTAATACCAAGTACCAGATAGATACGTGCTTTATCTAGAGCACAATTCCTTAAAAAAGTCTCCAAATGGCACATGGAAAATGTGTCTTTGAGGTGACCAATCAACTTTCATTTCTTTGCTTAACAAACAAAAAAGCCTCCTGTCACTTTTTATCATTTTCCAGGTACTGCCTTGGGGATGCCTCAATAGGACAGACTCTTCTGGTTAATGAAATAATAGTAAGTTAACAAAAAAGCATTCTGGTTTTCTAAACCAAATGTAATACCAGCAGTGTGAGTATGGCTGCCATGAATCAGCTCAGCGGAATCACACTGCCTGATAAAATCTCATTTCCAGAACTGCACTGAGAAAGAACCCCGTGACAGAGGTATGTACAACAACCCTGGGGCCCCTTCAGATCACAGAACATCACCATCAATAACTAGAAGAAGAATTTAATGTCAAGAGAAGAAATAATTTCTGGTTCTCAAAAGATAACCTAATTTAAAGGAGACTTCTTTCTCCAGTAAGCTGAAGAGAGGATCTGCCTCTTTTAATAAATTCTAGGTTAATAATATTTACTTACACATGTAAAAACTTACTTTCTTTTTCCTGCACTTAAATGTTTTCATAGAACTCAAATACTTATGTTGCTCAATTCAAAGGAGTTTCTGGTCAGCATGATGGGTGGGTAAATCCCTCAACACAATGTCATTGCCTTGGGGCAAAAGGCAACATAACAAATTAAAGACCAGTTTTATTCAGGTTATGCAATAAAAGAAAAATATTTTTTGGAATGAAATTTCTGTCTGCGAGTGAGCTTAAATTTTTTTTTAAGAAGCCCCTTAGTGGATTGTCTACTTCTCTGCCTCACAGGTTTTCTCCCCTTCTGTTTCTCGTTTGCTAAGCAAGAAAGAGCTCACTCATACATCAGAGGAATGTCGTTTAGCGCCACAGAAAGCTTTTAAGGACAGGGTCAACTCAAGGACCAGATTCTTCATTAACTCACTATCAAGACAGGTCACTGTGGACTCAAGAGTTCATGTATCAGCAGGAAAACCTCAGCTGGTAATGGCTGGTTGTTTCCTGCACATCTTAATGTCCAGAATGGAGAAGCAGACTCCATTGTGAGTGTTTCCTGGCTTGGAAGGAAAGAAAATATTTTCATGATGACTATTCTCTTCTCAGGCTAGTGTCACATTTGGCCCAAAGGCCAAATGGGCAAGCAAGGGGCTTCTACTGGCAGAGCACATACTTATATCAGTTTGCTCCCAGTTAATTATGCTCTAATGACTCTACGTGTAACCTCATTAGATTTTACTGGCAAGGCACTAGCTTTTAAATGAATTTTTATGTAAATATTAATGGTTATGTAAATTAGGCAAATTTCAGCAGTAGCTGCCTGCCCATCTACCTGCACCACGTACCATCTGCTACAATTCTCCTTGATGGCCGCTGTTGTTGACTGTGACCTACAGTTCTTAGTCCAGAAGAGACTGGATGCTGTTAACAGCCCAATGGAAACTCAACTGGTTTTGCTATAACATTCAGAAAGACACTCTTTTGTAACACTGAGGCTGGCATCTATCTAGAGGAAAAAGTCCATGAAAGACTAAGCAATCATCACACTGTCAAAACAGTGTTCAATGTCAAAAGAACACTGGTAGTTTCTCTCCAAAATAGGTGATTGGTTGGATTAGCAGAGATCTTAAAGCAAAAACCTCTTAGTGAGGAAACTGTAAGCAGAACTCCTTTGTACTGGGCATTGCTCTGGCAAAGAAGCCTTAGGAACGCTTCTTTGGCCTCACAGCAAACAGGAGAAGGCTTCAGTTGGGTATAGGAAAAAAAGACCTGATTTCCCAGTCTGTCCTGGGAACCAGCAATGCTGACACACCTTCCATGGCTCCAGGAAAAGAAAAGGCAGACACAGCATTTCTGGAGGAGGCAAGACTGCTGTGTTCCCTTTCCACTTCTCACTTCTTGCTTTTGCATTTGTCACCATCTCTAAAGCTCCCTGCCTGTGCTCTGGCTGATTGCTCTTTCTAAGCAGCCAGCTCAGGAGGCAGAGCAGCACACCTGAAAAGACCTGGAGGTAGCAATCAAAAGGCCTCAGTCTTTTGACTCTGCTCTAGTCTTTAGCCTGTCTCGGCTGCCTATCCTGTGGTCTCCTTCACGTCTAAAACTCCAGTGGCATTTGCTTTTTAAAATTCCTAATACTTGTGTGGTATACACATTCCAAGCTTAACACTTTAAGTAGGCACCACAGGTGCCTGAATATCACAGGCCGCACTGAGGGTGTTGGCTGTTGCTAGCACCAGGCCACAGAATCAATCCACTGCCAGAACCATTCTGTGGCATGCTATGCAAGGGGTTTATAATCCTCTGACGCCAGAGTGTACTTTCTACTCTAAGATGTAGAGAACAGTGGTACTTCCTAATGGGTATTTTTGGGAAAAGCACTCCAGATCTATTGTTTTGAAAAACTGCTACTCTAGTCACAAATCCATGACAGCACTTATATTTTTGCGGGGATCCTTCTCCACTCTCCAGGAAGAATAAGTCTGTATAACAGGTACTTACGTGTACAAACTCTGCTATGTCTCTGCCTCCTAATAGCTCTGGCAAAAGAGTATTTTACTACCTGACTCTTTAACAGAGAGACTGTAAAAGTTATTTTAGTGAGAGAAAGAGGCTGAGTGGTAAGAAGGTCACTGCTGCCTCATCACTTCCCATCCCCAGTGGTTGCCAAAACTAAATCCAGTTACAGTTCTGACCAAATCCTGTAGATTAGCATACCCACTCCCTATATGCACACAAAAGCAGGACAGGAATCCTTTTTCTAGGCTCTTGGGAGAAGAAAAAATATTTTGAGGTAAGGAGGCCAGGTTAAGAATTAAGAACCCTACATTTGGGAGAAAACATAGGTCAGTGATTGTCAACCTTGAGTGATTTTGGCACCTAGGAAACATATGGCAATGTCCGGAGACAGTTTTGGTTGTCAAAGCCTGGGAAGGAAGAAGAGGTACAACTGGCATCTAGAGAACAGAGGCCAGGGTGGCAGCTAAACATCCTGTAACTCACAGGACAGTTTGCCACCACAAAGAACTATGCAGCCCCAAAGTCAGGGGTGCAAAGGTGGAGAATCCTGCCCTAGTGAAGTGGCATGCCCTCAATCCACTGGGAGCAACTCTGAATCTGCTGCAATGAGGACAGCAGTCTCCCTGTTACAGCAGTTGAAGCTCCTTGAAGAAAACAACTGGATTTAAGGTCAGGTCCATCAGTAAACATACCCTGTAGGGGTTCCAACTTCCGGTTGTTCATGCGGAAGGTGGAGATTGGCTTGGTCCTTGGGAAACAGAAAAAGTCTCTGAGCTAAATTTAAAGACTCTGTTGCATGACACTAAATATTTCTAAATGCCATTCAGCAAAAACTCTTTCACATTTTAGCTGGTCAGAGAAAACGCTGGTGCCGGCGGCACTAGGAGCCAGTTTTCTCCGCATGCGCATGTTCTTCTAGCTTGTTCAACAGCAGTTCCTGTGTTGAAGATTCTACCTCTGGGCAGCCCTCAGGTGGCCTGTGGCTCTGATTCCCTCACACTAATGTGTTGACTTCATTCTTTCTCTAGCAAAAAGCTGCTGGTCCATATCATGTAGATGAGTAACAAACGCTAATGGAACTGTTCCAAGACGGAAAGGAATTTTAGAGAAAATATATGTGCATGACAAAGTAGGGGCACTTCCCACAGTCTTCAGGGGAGCACAGGGCCCCAGAGCACATACGGAAGCCTGGGAAGTAGTTTATGACTTCATCACTAGCTCAATTACTTTAAAAGCTTCCAAACAGAAACTCAGCAATAGCTTTGGAACTGCCTTAGCTAGTACAGTAAGCAGAGCTCTCCACGGTGGCCATGAAATGAACATGATCAGAGCCCTAACACTGACTAGCCCTACTCTCTTTCCTGCCATACCACTGTAAATCAGTTAATCAATGCAAGGTTATGCAAAGCTGATTTCCTAACAAGGCAAAGAAAAGGATAATTCGGTAGATAATTTGATAGTAAAATGTGCAACAAATGAATATACAACCTTCTGTGCAAAAATTTAAAAGCATTTGTTTAATTATGAGGATATTTTAAGAATCTCTGTAAGAAAGTTTCTCCTTTATCCCAAAATTGAGACTGCATGAACAATTTTAGAGCTCTTATTTAGTGCAGTTATGGTAGGGACAACAGGCCATACATAATAAACCAGTTACTGAAAACCCAACATATCAGCTGTTTGGCTATTGGATAAAACTAACCTCCAGCAATAGTGCACGAATTCTAAAACTAATGAAAAGTTTGCCCTGTCAGCATATTCAGGCTTTGGGGACCTATGGCATGTTTTTTCACTGCTCTGTGCAAATATTAAAAGGACTCAAGACTGCACAACAATATGAATGTACCAAATACCATTGAACTGTACACTGTAAAATGGTTTATGTGAAATTAACCTCAATAAGAAAACAAAGGAATCAGGAGTTAAGCCACTTTAATTGCTTTAGAAAACAAAATTATGGGAAGTATGCCAATTAGAAAAATACCTATAAAATAATGATATAACTCAAGACCAACCATATTACAGTTCATGTTTATTTTTTAAATATTTCATTTATTTATTTTTAGAGAGAGGGGAAGGGAGGGAGAGAAAGAGGGAGAGAAAGATTGCTGTAAGACAGAAACATCAATTGGCTGCCTCTTGTACGCGCCCTCACCGGGGACCAAACCCACAACCGAGGCATGTGCCCAGACCAGGAATTGAACCAGCAACCTTTTGCTTTGCAGGATGATGCCCAACCAACTGAGCCATACCAGTCAGGGCTATAGCTCATGTTTAAGTATTTTTTTTAAACTTTTTAAAAAAATATTTTATTTATTTTTAGAGAGGGAAGGAAGGGGGAAAGAGAGAGAGAGAGAGAGAAACATCAATGTGTGGTTGCTGGGGGCCATGGCCTGCAACCCAGGCATATGCCCTGACTGGGAATCGAACCTGCGATGCTTTGGTTTGCAGCCCGCGCTATGTTTAAATATTTTATAGTAGATGTACAATTGCATGAGAAGAAAAGCAAAATAGAAGGGAAACTGAATGAAAGAGTACTTCAAAATAAAATTTTTAGAATAAAAATAATGATCCCTTGTAAGAAGAGCCCAGACACAATGATGCTCAGAAAAAACATCCCCCAAAACTGAGTTTGGTAATAGGAAATCAAGATCTTTTGTTCCTATTATTGTGATTGGTTTGAGGTAAAGAGTGTGGAAGCTCGAATATAAAAAAAACATAACTGAATAAATTTTAAAATCTTGGTAAATGTCGGTCCATTTAAGACATATTTGGTCCTAAGTTGGTGTCCAGCTGCCACAGGACCTGGTCAAGTAATCAGTGACCGCACTAAGGCTGCACAAGGGAATAATCAAGGTGTTCTTGAAACGAGGTCTGGAGGCTTCCAGATTGCCACCCAAGGACCCAGAACATCCATTAGAAGAGACTAACAGAATTGGATGGCGGTGCAGGCAACAATGAGTGACAGTGTCCACAATGTAAATGTTCTGTGTCCACAAAACATCCCCCATGAGGACTCACCTTTCTTAAATTTCACAGGACACACAGTGCTTACCAGTGTCCACCTAGTGTTAACAACACAAAGGTGGTGAGGTCATGTCCTGGATTCTGACATAAAAAGTTCCTGGTGAAACGTACATGAAGTAGCCATGGACCAGGAATGTTACCTTTGCCAAAGTTCTCTGGGAGGAAACACTCTGCCACATGTAGGATCAGGTGGACAGATAGAATTAAGGAAGTCAAGAATAAACTATTACCATGTGATCTCTCCTTTAACTGGAACATAGTCAACAAATTAAAAAAGCAAACAAAATATAACCAGAGTCATTGAAATTAAGAACAATCTACCAACAGCCAGAGGGGACGGGGGAGGGGACCATGGGGAAAAGGGTTTTCAGGAACTACTATAAAGGACACATGGACAAAACCAAGGGGGAGGGTGGAAGCAAGGGAGGGAGGTGGATTTGGAGGGGGTGGGAGAAAATACGGACAACTGTAATTGAACAACAATAAAATAATTTAAATTAAAAAAGAATAAACTATTACATTTATAGATATTCTACACTATGCATACTTTGATTTTCTAAGATAGTTGTAAAAACTACCACTTAAGAAAAAAAGGCAACACTCCCTGAGAAAGAGACAGGTATACCGTCCAAACTCTGGAAATCACCCTGCTCCATTCCTGTCCTCGGAGGCAGTACTGTGCTGACTAATAAAGACTTGAACACCTAGTCAGTCATCAGGACTCACCCACCCCATCCCCAAAAAGTGATTTCACTTTTTTGGGGGAAATGCAGATGGTCTCAGCTATGCTGTTACACAGGAAGTAGTTGGTACCACAATGTATTCTGGGAGCTCAAGTTCAGTAACAAGTATCAACATTCCTTTATGAATACCAATAGAACACTAATCCAAAGTGACCTGAAAAACTGAAAAAGAAAGAAATGAAAAAGGTCAACTTAAAGGGAAAAAAAAGTACTAACTTTACAGTGGAGAGACCTGGCAGACTCCACTTGCAGCAAGGGATCAAGGTTCGAATCACCAGTGATGTCCAACTGTGTGGGACGATTAGAAGGGCACATCACTTCCCTGGTAGTCTTTCCAGACGTCCACTACGCCAGGCTCATGGTGAGAAAGCACGAGGCAAACTCAAAAGGAGGGACACTTTACAAAATACCTGACCAGTACTCATTAAGTATCAAGGTCGCCCTGGCCGGGTGGTTCAGCCGCTTGTGGGTTCGACCCCCTAGTCAGGGCGCGCATGGGAGGCAATGGATTGATGTTTCTCCCTCACACTGATGTTTTTCTCTCAAAAAAATCAGTACACATATCCTTGGGTGAGGATTAAAAGAAATATCAAGGACATGAAAAATGAAGACTTAGAAACTGTCACAGATTGAAGGAGACTATGGAGCACAGGGGCAGACACAGGCCTGCAGGCCGAATCCGGGCCTCCGCCTGGTTTCATCCGCCCGAGCCTGGTTTCCACCTGGAGGCAGCCCAAGCTCTAGTTTGACTGTTGAGGAGCACTTACAATTACACAGTCCTAAAATCACAACCGGCCCTTTGAAGGCAGCCGCGAGGCTGATGTGGCCCCCAGTGAACATGAGTTTAGCACCCATGCTATAGAGACATGAAAACTAACCGCCAGGTGAAATCCTAGTTTGGATCCTGGACCACGACAAGGACGGTAGTGGGAAAACTGGTGAAATCCAAATAAAGTCTGTTGTTTAGTTAAAACTTCAGGAAACTGAAAGTTGTTTTTTTTCTCTTTTGGTTTACCTTAAATCAACCTTTATGGAAGTAATAATTTACTACAAGCTGTTCCTTTTTTGTAAAGAGATATAATTTGCATATCATAAAATATACTCTTTTAAAGTATTTGTTTCAGTGGTTACTAGTGTAGTCACAAAGTTGTGTAAGCAACACTACTAATTCTCAAAGAGTTCCACGGGCCCTCCCCCCCGCCAGAACCACCAGCCTCCGTTCCCATTAGCAGTTGCTCCCCATTCCTTATCTTCCCCAGCCCCTGACCACCAGCATTCTACTTTCGGTCTCTACAGATCTGCTTAGTCTGGAAGATGTTTCAAGTAAATGGAACAGCACAATATGGCCTTTTGTGCCTGACTTCTTTCACTGAGCACCAAGTTTTCAAGATTCATTTATTTTGTAGAATGAATCATTACCTCACACATTTTCAGGGCCAAATATTCCATTGTAAGGATTTTACACATTTTGTTTACGCATTTATCAATTGATGAACATTTGGGTAGTTCCCCCCTTTGGTTACTATAAACAACACTACTACAGAGTTATCCAGCTGTCACAGTACTGTATGTTGAAGAGACAACACCTTCCCCATTTAATTGTCTTGGCTGCCTGGTCAAAAATTCTTTGACCACACATGTGAAGGTATATTTCTGAACTCTCAATTCAATTCTATTCATTTATATGGCTGTCCTTATGCCAGCACCAACCATCTTGATTATTGTAGCTATGTAGTACATTCTGAAATTGTGAAATGTATATCCTTCCTCCAACTCTGTTCTTTTTCAAAACTGTTTTGGCTATTCTGGGGCCCTTGAGTTTCCAAATGATTTTTAGAATCAGCCTATCAATTTCTACAAAGCCAGCTGAAATTCTGGGTAAGTAAAAAAAAAAAAAAAAAATCAAGCATTTTGCATTTACCCCATCTTTCCTATAGGAATTGGGAATCAGACGAGGAGAGGTTGATATTATACAAATACTACAGCTAATAAATGAGGAAGGAATGATAGAATTAGACCGTTACTGCTACAGATTATACTGTGTCCCCTCAAATCCCTGTTGAAACTTAATCCCAACGTGATGGTAGTTGGAGGTGGGCTTTGGGGGATGATTAAATCGTGAGGGTGGAGCCCTGGTAAATGGGATTAGTGTGATTTACAAAGAGACCCTAGAGAACTCCCTTGTCCCTTCCAAGTAAGGCTGGTCTGAAAAGAGCCATTCATGAATCAGAAAGCAGGTTCTTGCCGCCGTACACGGACTCTGCCTGTGCCTTCACAAACTTCTGTTTATAAGCTGCGCAGTCTATAGTAATCTGTTACAGCAGCCTCTTTCTGGGAACAGTAGAGACGATCTGTAATTGAGGCAGATTGCTTATGCCTTCTGCTGTAACCACTTTTTATATTTAAAAGAAGAATCTCTACAGAAATGACCATAAAAATCCATTCTAAAGAATCTTAACTATACCACTCATGTCTTCAATGCAACAGGTGTTTACCTGATACTAATATTATAGTATTTTTTCCTGTAATATAAAAGCTTAACTATTAAAGCACGTAAGTTAAACATGGATCACAACCTTCCTGTAATCCCTGTCTCTCAAAGAACATTTAGAGTCCAGACAGAAGGGAAGCCCTTCTTTTAGAAAACTGAAAGCGCAAATGTCCAACGGGAGAATTACCGCCCATGGAGGGAATGGTTATCTGTCTCACGATGTGGCCATGGGCCCTCCTCCCGTGCCCACAGCAGGCTCAGCCACTCATGGCGTTCTCGCCTTCTGAGTCCCCACAGAGCTTCAGAATCTTTCTTTACGTGGCAATATGATAACCACGATCGTTACTATTAGGTGTCAGGAAAACTATTTGCCACCCTTGTTTAAGTCTTTGCCTCTCAGCTTCCATCTCCTTGGAAAGACATCACAATACAGAGGAAGGAGCTCAGGCTTTGGAGTCACATTAAACTGGGTATGAATTTGGGTTCTGCCTATTTCGGGGTGGGGGGTGTGGCAAATTAACAAACCTGAGTTGCAAGCTAAATAATCTGCTTTATCCTGGCTAAAGACAAACCTGGCTTTTCTTTATCTGTAAAATGGGGATGAAATTATTCCCTAGGAGTAGAAATAATATGCATTCAGCATCCATGTGGTGAGTGCAACTATTATCATCATTCTCTCCTGAGTCTGTTGCAGGACCAGAGTACCAAGTCATTATTGCTACCACTGCCTAAAGGGCGGCAGGAGGTCTAGCTGGGGAAAGGAGATCTGTCCCACAAAGAAATATTGAGATATTTGTTGCCTTTAAGATCTATTCTATGAAGCAGTAATATGTGGAAGCCCTGAAGTGAATTGTGACCTGTGAAGTAAGAACTGACAGGGACGTACACAAGCCACAAGGCTCTTTAACTGGGCTGGAGATGACTGCTTCAGATCGACAATTAAGAATAACTTATTTCAGAGTTCATTATAGGGGCATTTCTCTTCCCCACTAGGATTTTAATCCTTTGAGCAGAGTCCTTTTTCTTTCTCTCTGTATCCCTAGCACCATACTTTGCCATAAGCATTCTTCACTGCTGGAAAATTAAAAACAAACAAAAAAAACAAACAAAAGAAACAAAGTCTAGTTTAACTTAAGAACAAAGCAGCGGTTTGTTGAGTGCCATTTACCCATTTGTGGAGGAGGAAGCTAATATTACTGAGGTCACAGAGCAAGACATGGCTGAGGTGGGACTCGAAGCCCTGGTCTGTCTGACTCCAAGCCTGCAGTCACGTGAGTGTGAGGCTCCCAGATGACAAAATCCAAGACAGATCTCCAGGGAAGGTGCCCTCATGATGGTATAAAAAGGCGGTGACCTCACTGGTCTATCAGTTCAGATAAATGCACTATGGTTATGCAAGATGTTTAGGAGAAGCTGGGTGAAGGGTACAGGGCAGTTTCTGTTCTACCTTTGCAATTCTTCCATAAATCTAAAATGTATTTATTTTCCTAAATGTGGTGGGAAATGGAAAACGTGCTGTTTAAAAAATTACTGCCTAGCCTTGGCTAGATTGTTCAGTTGGTTGGAGAGTTTTCCCGTGCACCAAAAGGTTGTGGGTTCCATTCTTGGTTGGGGAGCGTATGCGAGGCAACAGATCGATGTTTCTCTCTGACATTGCTGTTTCTCTCCCCCACCTTCTCTCTAGGAAATCAATAAACATCTCTCTCTCTAAAATCAGGAAAAAAATGGCTGCCTAAATGCAATGGAGTATTCTGCATTGGATGCTAGAATAGCAAAAGGACAGTCCTGGGAAAACGGAAAAAAAGTCTAGAGTTTGGTTAATAGTTTTGTCCCATTGTTGAGCTCTTAATTTTGATAAATGTTCCATGGTCACATAAGATGTTAACATTTGGGGAAGCTGAAAAGTTTATGGGAACTCTGCACAATTTTAGCAACTCTTCTGAAATAATAATCTATTCAGATTATCCAATATAAAGTTATTCTAAAATAAGAACTTTAAGAGAGCAAAATAACAATTAAGTAAAAATGACTTTCTATAAACCATATTTATAATGGTATTTGTAATAAAATAGATACAATCTTATTAAAAATAAGGTCACTAATTTATTAAAATTTTATTCTTGAATAGTTATCTTTAATACCCTATTTTACAAAATAGGATGTGACCATATAGCATTTCTGCTGAGAGTCTGCTGAGAGTGGTGGTCTCCAGGAAAAACATTTGTGCAACTGAGTTGCAAGCTAAATAATCTGCATTATCCAGATAAACTATGGTTATTCATACTAGCATACGTAGCAGACATTTTCTCATTTCTCAAAAGTGGACAAAGTCTGTTACTTCAAGGAGAACAACTGAGAGTATCTGCTGCCAGTGATTAATTTTCAGCTTTAGAATTCTGGAAAACCTGTATCTACCACTGTGAGCTGGACAGCTTCCCAGTGCTTAAAGACATTCTGATGAGACTGGCAGTGATATTAATGTATGCGACTTATTAGTGAAATTAGTCAACATGGGATCTGTGTAACCCAGTGAAAAAATATCTTCCAAATGACTAATGCATGGTGTTACAAATCACATATATGAGGAAAAAACGTCATTCAACGTGCAAGTGACACCAAAGATTTTAATGTAATAGTACAAAAAGTTTAATGATATGCTTTTAGATTCTACATTACAGCTAAACTTTAAGAAACTACCACTATTCATATTTGGAGTAGTATTATAGAGTCCTGGCCAGTGTGGCTCAGTTAGTTGGAGCGTTGTCCCATACACCAAAAGGCTGAGGGTTCAACCCTTGGGCAGGGCAAGCACAGAAGGCAACCGATCGATGTTTTTCTTTCACACTGGTGTTTCTCCCTTTAAAAAAATCAATAAACATACCCTTGGGTAAGGATTAAAAAAAAGACTGAATGAAGGAGATCTGAGAATCCAGCTATTCTCTATTAAGTCAGACATTAAAGAAATAAAATTATTTTTACTAATTTTGGGGCCAAATGGTTAGTATGTAATGGGTTTATTAATGTATTAGAAAAAGAGTTAGTGCCCTGGCTGGTGTGGCTCAGTAGACTGACTGCTAGCCTGTGAACCAAAGGGTCACCGGTTGGATTCCCAGTCAGGGTACATGCCTGGGTTGCAGGCCAGTCCCCAGTATGGGGCACTTAGGAGGCAACCACATATTGATGTTTCTCTCCCTCTCTCTCTCTTCCTCCCCCTCTATCTAAAAATAAGTAAATAAAATCTAAAAAAGAAAGAAAAAGAGTCAGTAAATATTTTAAGTTGTTTTGTTTTATTTTTTTTTTTTATACCATAAAGGACAGTTGTAATCTACTCAATGATTCTGAAGAGTGCAAAAAGTCCTGAGAATAAAAAATGGAAGACCTGATGTAGGGTAATGTGCACACAAGCTCTTTTTTCCAATAGGAAAAGAAGAGGCCAAATTCTTACTAACAGGGAATAATTCACACCACGAGCTCTGAAACAGCAGAGCTCTGCAGAGGTTGATGTGCTTTGCAGTGGACTCAGTGTTGAATTTTTAGCTAGTCTGTGCACCAACTCCCCCACCCCACCGAAGACTCTTTATTAAAGAGCAAAAAAAAGTAAGACAAAACAATACCAAAACCACCAATTCACATGCCTTAGGTCTGCCAAACCATTAGGTCAGTCTTACCTGAATCTCCTTGCCTTTGTAGTATAAGCAGTTTCCCTGAGCATCACTACCCCCGCCTGCTGTTAAAACACCTCTTATTAGATTCTCCTATCTTTTCTTCAGAGATAACACCCTAAGCAAATTTAGAGACACATTAAGAACCATTAACAATAATTGGTTTTGAATTCAGAACAAAAGGATAACCAGCTCTGGTCCAACACAGATGTGCTTCACTGTCTACTCGGCCAAAATCTATTTCTGCGAGTGCCAGTGTTTCATAAGTAGCACCTAAAGTTTTCAACGTTTTGTTTATTGTGCTATCGAACCTCACATTTGCATTGCTAATGGATACTCTCCAGAGAAAGCTGAAAATGATAGGCTGAGACACAAGTAGTTTTCTACTTGGCTGAACCTGTTTTGTGACTTAGCCCCACACACCTCTTATCACATCAAATAAAAGATGGCTTCTGGAAGGAGGTCTTTTAGAAAGTAAACACAGGGGTCCTTGTACTACAATACAGCTTAATTTCATAGACTTGGGGAGTTCAGGGTGGAAGGCAGGAAAGAGCTGGAGGCTTCTATTGCATCTAATGAGAATGCATCTAATTAGTCTCAACTCCTGACTGGGTATTGAGTCAGATGACTGGGTAGTGAATAAAGTTCCTTAAGCCAAAGTAGAGGGATAAATTCTGAATTCTGGCATTAGATGAATCAGAGAAGCCCTAGGGTCAATAGAACTGAAAAATTTCTATGGTACTAGGAGATAAAGAAAGCACAAACCGACTTCCAGCCAAGATGGGGGTATAGGTGGACTCACTTTGCCTCCCTGCACAACCATAAGAAAGATAACAACCAGTCTAAAAACAAAAAACAACTAGAACTACCAGAAAATCAAACTGTATGGAAGTCTGACAACCAAGGATTTGGAGAAGAAACATTCATCCAGATGGGTAGAAGGGGCGCAGAGGACATGGTGTGGCACGGCAAGGTGGTGGCAGCAGTGAGGCAGCTGTGGCCTGTAGAGTAGGCGGTTCCACATTAATGATCATGCAATGGACAAAAAACTTGGAGGGACAACTGGGGAGCTAGTGATCCCAGCCCCAGGCCAGACCACATAGCCCAGGGTTCCAGAGCCAGGAAATAAAGTCTCATAAACTCTGGCTATAAAAACCAGTGGGGATTTGGGTGATGGAAGAAACTGCTGGTGTCTGAGGAGAGTCCGTTCAAGAAGCCCAAAGATTGCTAGAATGTAGGCAAACCCACCCACTCTGGGAATCAGCACCAGGGCAGCAACTAGAAGGGTACCAGACATTTACAGGAAGTCGGGGAAATGACAGGAAAGCGGGGAGAGCCAAGCAAACGGCACTGTTCCCTCTCCAACCCCTCCCCCACATACACCACAGTGCAGCAAAGTAAGCTGCCCCACCCTGGCAAATACCTAAGGCTCAGTCCCTTACAACATAACAGGTGCACCAAGCGTGGGGATCAAAGCAGCTCTACCTAATATACAGAAACACAAGGACACTGCCAAAATGAAGAGAAAGGGTGATAAGGCCCAAATAAAGGAAGAGTTCAAAACTCCAGAAAAAAGAACTAAGTGACATGGAGACAGACAACCTATCAGATGCAGAGTTCAAGGCAATGGTGATCAGGATGCTCAGAGAAATGATTAAGTGCAGCCACAAAATAAAGGAAGAAGTGAAGGCTATATAAAGGGAAAGAAAGAAAAACACACACAGTGAAGAAAAGGAAGCTGGGATTCAAATCAACAATTTGGAACAAAAGGAAGAAATAAACAGTCAACCAGAACAGAAAGAAGAAACAAGAATTCAGAAAAACGAGAGAGGCTTAGGAACCTGTGGGACAACTTTAAACATTCCAACATCCAAATCATAGGGGTGCCAGAAAGAGAAGAGCAAGAAATTGAAAACTTACTGGAAATAATAATGAAAGAAAACTTCCTCAATTTAGTGAAGGAAATAGACATACAATGCCAGGAAGCACAGAGTGTCCCAAACAAGTTGGACCCAAAGAGGACCACACCAAGACACATCATAATTAAAATGCCAAAGATTAAAGATAAAGAGAGAATCTTAAAATCAGCAAGAGAAAAGCAGAGAGTTATCTACAAAGGAATTCCCTTATGACTATCAGCTGATTCCTCAAAAGAAACCTTGCAGGCAAGAAGGGACTAGCAAAAGAGATGAAAAGCAAGGACTTACATCCAACATTACTCTATCCAGCAAAGTTATTTAGAATGGAAGGGCAGATAAAGTGTTTCCCAGAAAAGGTAAAGCCAAAAGAGTTCATCATCACCAAGCCCTTATGTGAAATGCTAAAAGGATTGTTACCTAAGAAAAAGAAGATCAAAACTATGAACAGTAAAATGACAACAAAGTTACAATTATCAACAATGGAATCTAAAAAAACAAAGCAAACCGGGCAAGCACCTAGAACAGGAGCAGAGTCATACAGATGAAGATCACATGGAGGGTTGTCAGTGCGGAGGGGGAGGAGGGAGAATAGGGGGAGAGGTACAGGGATTAAGAAATATATTGGTGGGTACAGAATAGACTGGGGGGTGTTGGGAATGCCAAAGAATGCATATGTATGACCCATGGACATGAACTAAGGGTGGGGATTGCTGGAGGGAATGGGGTTACTAGTAGGAGGGGGACAAAGGAGGAAAATGGGACAACTGTAATAGAATAATCAATAAAATATACTTAATACAAAAAGGAAAGCATAAACCAATTTTTTATAAGATCAAATTACACATGTAGCGTTATACCCACCTGTTAATGGTATCAGTTAACATAAACATATGATGTTTTGTATAAGTCGGGTCCATGCAACTCTTTTCAGTTACTGAGGTGTTACCAAGGCCTCAAGGCTACTAGATTATCCTGTCTACGAAGATTTAAATAAAATCAGTTCAATCTATCATTTTATATATAGGGAAAACATGCAACTTCCCACTTTCTTCCGGATATTCTTAGGATCATTTATCAGTTACTTATTTGTAGCTTCAATTTTTTTTAGTTGTGTTGAATTCACAGTATCTGCTCTGCATCTGTAGCACACACTGTCTACACACACAGTGTTCTGTATGTTGGGTCCTCAGAACCCAGTTCTGCTGCCAATGCAGAGCTGTAGGCCACACCCAACTTTTACAGGTGTTAGGGTGTGCGACAGGCAGGGGATTGGTGTGGAGGAAGAGAGAATCTCAACCCAACACAGCTAATGACTTCGAGTAGAACAGAAAATTAGCCATCTTTCTTTTGGGGAGCCCCTGGAAACTTCTCACCAGGTTTTTCTTCTTCTGAAGGACCTAGAATGGTGGAGAACTTGCTGAAATTATATGTCAAATTCATGTAGAGCATATATATAATTTTTCTAGTAGGTAGGTCCAAAATTTTCATATTTTCAAAGGCCTCAAGATTGAAGAAAGTTTAAAACCTACTTCATATTTAGTTGAACATCAAATGCACTCTAATGGTAGACAAAATTGTCTCTCCACTAGATAATATTTAGTAAGGAGGAAATGCAAATTAAAACTACAAAACATAACATTTCATACTTATGAGACTGGCAACAATGAAGTCTGCTAATACCAGAGACTGGAGCAGTTAAGAACTCTCAGTGGCTGCCAGACTGGTTCCCAAAACAAATTAACATAACAGTCTTTTGTTTGCATCAAAACATATTCTAGAACCACCAAGTTTACTCTGAGAGTAGTTTTTCAAATTGCTGGTTGTAACCCAATGGATCACAATTCAATTTAGTGGGTCATAATGAGTATTTACCTTACTTTAATGAAAGAGAATGGAATAGAATGTTATATATTTTTTACCTTGTAACACGTAAGTGTTGAATTTCAAAATTTTAATTGTTTCACACTTAAACATTAATTTTCTTTCTCTCTTTATTTTTAGAGAGTGAGGGAAACAGATTTGTTGTCCCACTTATGTAGACATCCATTGGTTGTTTCTTGTATGAGTCCTGACCAGGGATCAAAGTCACAACCTTGGTGTTTGGAGATGATGCTCTAACCAACTGGGCTTTGATCAAGCCAGGGCTTAAACACTGATTTAATAGACAAACTAAATAACCAACTATTAAACAACCCAAAGAAATGTTAGATAAAATATTAAAAGTTGTGTATAAGACTTCTTTTTTTGAAAGCAATAGTAAGAAATAGCAGTCAACTATCTGCATGGTTTATAGTAATATTATTCAACTTCTTGAGTATTAAGATGCATTTTTGCCTTTCTTTTCCAACACATCACCTATTACCCAGTTTTCTTTCAACAATTATTCATTAATTCAACAAGTATTTACTGAGTACCTATTTTTAACATAAACTGTTCTAGGTGCTGCTGACAGAGATCTAAGTTAAACGAGGCAGACTGGGTTCTCCACTGTCTTCTGGCTTATGACCTCATTATACAAACGTGGTCCTGTACACACTGGTAATTCCCAACACCTACCCAGTAAAGAGAACTTTCATGGGTGATACTCTGGGTTTAGGTCACAGACTCAGGTCCCCATAAATGCCTCCCAGAATGATACTGGTATCAGTGTTACCAAGTTTGCTGCTTTGGGACAAAAAGAGGTATAGCAGGAACTACAAATTTCATCTCAAAACAGAGTATTAGGTCAGATATTACAAAAACTTAGGGGTTATGATTTGAAAAGCTCAGAGAATGAAAAAAACTTTTACAATACACAATAGAACTGCCAAGGCACCTGTCCCCTCCATAAATATACTGTAGAAAATAACTCGGAACACACGGGCATGTTCTCTTGTAAGGTTTCTTTATGAATTTCTCGTGCCTGTTTCCTCTTCGGGCCCCTAGTTTCCTTGCATTTGTTTTCAGAACCTTTGTTATTTCTTTGCTGTCTTCCTTCTCATATTCCACAGTGTACAGCTGGAAGTGAGGCCTAAGAAAAACAAGCAAGACCCTGTCTTGACCAATAATTCCCATACCTACAGGAAGTTTTGTATAAGACAAAAAAACTCAGAAAAGCCCAAGTATTCAATGAAGTTATTCTTTCCCAGCAGAGGAGCTTTTGCCTGTATCAAACGCTCGCTGGTTCCTGCAGTGCACGATCTACACAAACTAGGTGGTGACAGTCAAATGGGACTGTACTGAGTCACTATTGCCTTCTCTTTCCATTTCTCTGCTCTACAGGCTTCAGGGCAAAAACGTCCTTCATACCAGAAAACAAGTCTCCACAGAGACCAATGGTTTTGCCTACAGTCTAGGGCGCAGCATCTTACTCTGGGTAGAGAGGCAGGGTCAAGCTGCAGCCCTAGGAGTGTTGACACCAACTCTCTGCTGAAAAGACTAGTAAAGTGGAAATTAAAATATGGCATAACGCTCTTTTTTTAAGCAATATATGAAACGTTATTGCGTTAAGCTACTGAGATTTAATCATGTATCTGTTACAGCAGCTACAATTATTCACCACAGCTAACACTGGTACCATTACTATCTTTTTTTCTTTCTATTTCTATTGTAGTTTCTTCCCTCCAGGCAGGAAAGCCAAGCCTATGTTTTAGATTTTCCTAGACTGTCTTGACTTTTTAATTTTACCCCATAATCTATAAACTATATTTCCCTTTAGCTCAAAAAGACATGTGGCACAATAATGAGGCCAATCTTAATCTACAACACAAGCTGTGAGCTGATGTACCTTCCAGAAGAGTATTCTCTGCCCTTCATTCCTATGGTTATAAGCAAACCTAAATTAAAATTCTGTTTTTAAAAGGGAAAAGAATTACTTTACTCTAAAACTGGAGTTCACTGTGGGCCGTCCCAGTAAGGACTATAAACCTTCTGCTCCACAAGGCTATTGTATATAAAACAGACATGAATTCCTTTTTTACACAACGATATTACATAAAACCAAACGCAAGGGCAGGAGGCCGCTGCGTGGACCTCAACGGCCTCAGCAAGCACACCAGCTGAGGTTTTGTTGCTATGGCAGTGGCAGAGCTCGGGGCAAGGGAGGGCTTTGTGGAGGCAAACTGCTGGCTCCGAGACCTGCCGCTCGCCTCTGATGACCCAGTGATGAATGAGCTGAGAATACTGAAAGAACCACCACAAGGAAACAGATGAAACATTTGGCTAACTTCATCCAGGCACAAAGAAGTGTTTGGTGTAATGCTATTTACTCTGGCACTAGCGTCAGGTTTGGTACGAGGCCAAATGAAGTCTTTTTCAAATGTTTATTTAGAGAAAAATATGACAAATTAAAGGATGAGACAGAGAAGGAAATCTTCATAGCAAAAAAAGACTTCACATATGACAGTCTGAGCACAGAAGAATCGCTTTGTGGCCCCCTCGTGATGCTCGCCTCCTAACCTGCTTATTAACACTCACTGCTCATCCAGCACGCAGGCTACAGGGAACTCAAACAGCTGCAGGAAACCTTTCACCCGTCTGCCCGGAACCGCCCAGCTTTGACAAATGGGAAAATGATGGGAGTTCTCCAAAGATGCTTCCTTATTCATCCATTTAATAAATATTTACTGACAAATTACTACGAACCAAATACCAGGCTGAGAATGGTGAACAATCAGATTGGATTCATGGGTTCAGGGAGCTAACAGTGTAGTGAAGAGAAGAGAGGTAAAAAACATAAGATATACAGGAAAATCCACAGAATCACAGCCTGAGGTAAAAGCTACAGAAGAAAGGAACATGGGGCTGTGACAGATGATGGCCAAAGAAACCAGATTTAGATGGAGAGGTGTCTCCTGAGCCTCTTCTCCCCTCTAAATATAGTACCTAAATAATTTTAATAATCTAAGCAACTTTTTAAGAAAGAAGATAAGGGCTTTACTAAATTACCTTTAAAAAATGGTAATTAATGTACAAGAACAACTTCAAAAGGTATTTGAAAGTAATACCAAATTCCCCCTCCACTAAGACAATTACTGTTATTAGTTGTTTAAGTATCTCTCCAGGGATACACTAAACCTACGGTTCTCAAAGTGTGGTCCAGGGACCCTTGAGATCTCTTGAGGCAGTCAAAAAGGTTACAATTTTATTTTCATGAAAACACTAAGGCATTATTTGCCCTTTCTGTCAAATTCTCTCAGAAGGGTACAGTGGAGTTTTCCAGAGGCTCCGTGACAGGTGATGGGACAGGTGATGATGTCAGCACTCTGATCGCAAACAGAGAGTGTGAAGCAAGTGTGAGATTCAGCTACCTTCTATAAAGACAGATATTGAAGACATCTGTGAAAACGTAAAACAATGCCATTCTTCTCAGTAAATTCTTTTTTCTTTTGGAAAACATTTATTTTTCATAAAAAGGCTACTTATACTAATGTGTAATGAGTTTCTTACTATTTGAAAATAAATGTTTTAAATTTCTTAGTTTTGATTTCTAACACAGTGAATATCAATAGATATCAAAGGCTCTTTGGGGTCCTCAATAATTTTTATGAAATGTAAAGAATTTCTAAGACCAAAGAGTTTGAGAACCACTAAGCATCTATAAATGTGTGTCAACTGTTCATTTTTAATGCTACTAAACACTGGTCTTCTACTACATCATTTTGGTGGATGTAGTTTAGAGTATGTTTTAAGTAGATGGGTAATAAGAAGGAAACCAAGTTACTTATTTGTGGCTACAATGTGTTGTGGGTTATTTGGCCATCAACACAACACAAATCTCACCATGGTGACTGGTTAGTTGTTTTTCCACAGCATTGTAAATATTTGATGTATTAATATGTGGAGTTATTATGAGACCATAAAGACCTTACAAATCATAAAGGAATTATAACACATATGTGGTATCTGAAGTTGAATAACAAGGTTAAATACATAAAAAGCTATTTTTAAATGAAATAACACAGTAATGGTGGAGTAGCTCTTTTGGACTAGCCCTCCCATAGTCAGAAACAATGATAAACTCTGGACAAAATATGAAAAACAAGTATCAAAGGCACAAGACAGCACCCCAAACCAGGCAGAAACTGGAGTGGAATCAACCCTAAGAAGACAAATGGCTGTGAGGTCGGGCTACAGCACTTTGTCAGCGGGCTCACCGCGCCCTGTTGCACATGTGGGCAGAACACAACCCGAAAACTTCATTTTCATGGCTAGAGTCTGGCTGTCAGAGCAGCTAAAAAATGAGGGGAAAATCCCGACAGAGTAAGGAGATGCATAATTCATAGCCCTGTTCACATATGGACAAAAAAAATTTTAATGACATTTCATCAAAGAAGATATACAAATGGCTAGTGAATTATGAAAACATACTCAATATCATCACTAGTCATTAGGAAATGCAAATTAAAAACAATGAGGTACCACCACACACACACAAGATAAGAAATGCAATACCAGGTACTGGTGAGGAAGCAGAGAACTGGGAGCCCTCTTACACTGTTGGTAGGAATGTAAAATGGTAAGAATGTAAAACTCTGGAAAACAATTTGGCAATTTCTTAAAATTTCTTTAAATGTGAGTTTACCATACTACCCAGCAATTCCACTCTTAGGTATCAACCAAGGGAAACAAAAACACAGGTCCACAGGAAGATTTGTAGATCCACACAAATGCTTACACACAAATGTTCACAGCAGTGTTATTCATAATAGCCCCAAAATGGAAGTGATCCAAATGTCTATCAACCAGTGAACAGATAAACAAAATATTGTATTTAAAAAAGAATATACTACTCAGTGTTGACGAACCTCAAAAACATTACACTAAGTAAAGGAAGGCAGACATTAAGAGACTACATTAAAGACATTAGAAGTATGATTATATTGATATGAAATTTCAAGAAAATGAAAAACTACAGAGACAGAAAGCAGATCAGAGTTTGCCTAGGGCTGAAGGTAGGAGCAGGAATTGTCTACAAATGGGAAGAAGGAAACTTTGGCTGATAGAAATGATTTAAAATTGAATCATGTGGCTTCTGGTCAAGATGGTGACACGGATAAACAAGGCTCGCCTCCTTGCACAACCACATCAAAATTACAACTAAAATGTAATGTAGAACCACCATCATTCAGAACCATCAGAAATTGAGTTGAATGGAAGTCTGACAACTATGGAATTAAAGAAACCACATCCATCCAGACTGGTAGGAGGGGCGGAGATGTGGAATGGGCTGGTCCTACATCCATCTGTGGTGGCTAAAAATTCAGGAGAGCCATCTCAGGAGCGAGGAGTCCCAGCCCCACACCAGGTGCCCCAGCCCAGGGTTCCAGTGTCAGGAAGATAACTCCCCATAACTTCTGGCTACAAAAACCAGTGGGGATTGAGTTGGTGGAAGAAACTGTTGGCACCCCAAACATTTTCTCTTAAAGAATCCACATACAGACTTACTCAGACTTACTGCCTCTGAGCTCCAACACCAGGGTAGCAGCTTGAAAGGCACCAGTGGCATACAGGGGAAACTGAAGTGTCTGGCATCAAGGTGAAAGCTGGGGGGGACAGCTTTATCACAGGCAGCAAGGCAGACAGAAGCCATTGTCCCTTTTCTGAACCCTCCTCCCATGAAGCTACAGAGCCAGCAGGCAGGTGCCATATCTGAGACTCCATCAACCTGGCTAACACTGTTTGCCCCGCCCTGGAGATCCTACCCAACTTACAGGCCCACCCATGCTGCTTTTCCATATGAGTAGCTGGTCTTGGCTCTTGCTTCACAACCTCCTAAATCCTCTCAAACAAACAATAGCCAGCCTCAGAGAGCCCCAGACCCATACCTCTTGCTAAGTAGCCCAAGACCCAACACTAGTACCAACCAGCCTAGATTCACATCCTGGCTTCGCCTGGGAATCTCTAAGCCCAGCATAAGTAGCAACCATCTCAGGTTGCTTTATAGCTCAGGCAGGGTGGCTCTGGGCAAAAAATAGGTAGGGGCTGACCTTGGCCTGTACCAATGGGGAAACCCCAGAGCCTGCGGACCCAGTGGATAGCTACAGATCACACTGATACACTACCACCACACCCCTACAAAGCTGATCCTCCGCGGAGGGCAGAGGTTGACAGTCAGTGGTCAGAGCCAGTCCTTGCAGCTGACTGGCCTGGGTAAATCTCTCCTGTTGACCTGCCAAAGGCAATCAAGGCTGAACTACAGGAGGAGGGTGTATTCAGCCCACATGAGGGGTACACCTTGAGTACTCAGCTTGGGTGATACGGGAGGCTGTGCCACTGGACCCTAAAGGGCACCTACTATATTAGGCCATGCTACCAAGACAGGTAGTCACAGCCTCTCTACCTAATACATAGAAACAAACACAGGCAGAATGCCAAAACGAGGAGACAAAGAAACATGGCCCAAATGAAAGACCAGATCAAAACTCCAGAAAAGAAATGGAAATAAGCAATCTATCAGATGCAGAGTTCAAAACACTGGTTATAAGGGTGCTCAAGGGACTTAGTGAGGACCTCAGCAGCATAAAAAAGACCTAGTCAGAAATGAAGGATACACTAATTGAAATAAAGAATAATTTACAGGGAAACAACAGTAGAATGGATGGAACCAAATCAATGATATGGAACACAAGGAAGCACAAAACAACCAATCAGAATAGCAAGAAGAAAAACGAATAAAAAAAAAAAAATGAGGATAGTGTAAGGAGCTTCTGGGACAACTTCAAGCATACCAACATTTGCATCATAGGGGGGCAAGAGGAAAGAGAAAGATCAAGAAACTAGAAAATCTATTTGAAAAAAATAATGAAAGAAAACTTCTCTAATTTGGTGAAGGAAACACACATGCAAGTCCAGGAAGCACAGAGTCCCAAACAAGATGGATGCAAACCGGTCCACATCAAGACACATCATAATTTAAATGCCAAAGGTTAAAAATAAAGAGACAATCTTAAAAGCAGCAAGAGAAAAGAAGTTAGTTATTTACAGGGGTATTTCCATAAGACTTAGTTGATTTCTCAAAAGAAACTTTGCAGAGTAGAAGAGAATGGCAAGAAATATTCAAAGTCATGAAAAGCGAGGCCCTACAGCCAAGATTGCCCTACCCAGAAAAGGTATCAAGTAGAATCAAAGGGCAGATAAAGAGCTTCTCAGACAAGAAAAAACTAAAGGAGTTCATCATCACCAAACCATTATTATATGAAATGTTAAGGGACTCATTTAAGAAAAAGAGGAAGGTCAAAACTATGAACACTAAAATGGCAATAAATACATATTTATCAACAATTGAATCTAAACAACAAACTAAGCAAACAAGAAGAACAGAGACAGAATCAGGGATACTGAGAGCATTTCGATGGTTGCTAGATGGGGGTGGCATAAGGGAATGGGTAAAAAGATGAGGGGAGTAAGTACAAGTAGGTAGTTACGGAATAGCCATGGTGATGTAAAATACAGTATAGGAAATGGAGTAGCCAAAGAACCTGTGTATGACCCATGGACAGGAACAATGGTGTGGAGATTGCCTGAGGGACTGGGGAGTGCTGGGTGGAGGGGAGCAAAGGGGGAAAAATTGAGACAACTATAATGGTATAATCAATAAAATAAAATTAAAAAAAGAAAAGATAAAAATCAGATGATTTCAATAGATGCAAAAAAACAAAATCAAATCTGAATCATGCATGATGAAAGTTACAACTCTAGAAAGTTTACCAAAAATCATTAAAACTACATATTTACATTAGGTGAATTTTAAGGCATGACAAATTATATCTTAAAAAGCTGTTAATTCTGGGGCACAAGGGGCAGGGTGGGGGAAGGTAAAATGAGAATTCTAAGACTCGTGTTGTCAGTTTTAATATGCAGACCTTTGCAGCCTGACACAAGCAAACTAGCTGGGAAAAAAAAAACCTTATGATACAATTAAGGAAATACGAACACACTAAATACTCGAAAATATCAAGGAATATTGTTATTTTCCAGATGCAATAATGGTAATTGTCTCTAAAAGAGTACTTACTGTTTAGAGATACCTATTGAAGTACTTACAGTTAAAATAATATGATGTTGAAGTTTTCCTTGAAGATATTCAGTGGGTGTGCTAGTAGTAGAGTGAGTAGGTCTATCGTAAATGGCACACAGACAGGACATGCGTTGGTAAGTGTTGAAGTTGGGTGATGTGTATACACATAGGGATTCAGGAGCACTATTCTCTCTACTATTGCTTGAAATTTTCCACAGTAAAAAAAAATTAAAAGGGGATAGTATTATCTACCTTATAGATTTGGCAAATGTTGGTTAAGTGCTGAAGTCTGATGATGGCACAGGCATTCATTATACCTCCCTCTTTACATCTGTATGTTTGAAGTTTTCCGTAATAAAAAGATATTTTTTAAAAAAGTCTGAGAGCCCTGACTGGTGTGGCTCAGTGGATTGAGCACCAGTCTGTGAACCAAAGGGTTGCCAGTTCAATTCTAAGTCAGGGCAAATGCCTGGGCTGTGGACCAGGTCCCCAGTTGGGGGTGTGTCAGAGGCAACTGATTGATGTTTCTCTCCCTCTCTTTCTCCCTCCCTTTCCCGCTCTCTAAAAATGAATAAATAAAATCTTAAAAAAAAAACAACAAGTCTGAGGATCTACGTATTTCCTTACTGGTATCAGCATTATCCATTTTTCAATAATTCAAACAAAGTAAGAGTAAAATGCAACAATCCAATACTTTATGCAATCATATCTTGCTTTACAAAGACCAAGATACTTATGTGGCTAATTAGCTAATGTATCAAATTTAAGGTTTGGTTCAAATAGGCAGATCAGAAATATAATATATGTAAATATGAGTTGTTCAAAAGTCAAAAGTACATATATTTCTCCCTTCCTTTGTGTAGTTCTTAAAGGTAAAATGAGACTGATTCCATTAGACTTAGAAGAAATATCTTCTTTAAGGAACAGCAGTAACATAATAAAATAGCTTAAAGCACACATTGCTATGCAGAAATCAATCTAGATGCAGTCTTCTGCTGTAACTACTCTATTTTCAGACTCAAGGCTTTGCAGTGGGTAGTCTAATGACTCTGCGATAGTCTAAACACAAACCATTGCTAGAGACACTTATTTCCTCTGATAAAAATGGAAAAGCAATGATTACAAATCTGTGCACCAGACACAAAGGATTCAAAGTGGGTAAAAGAACCAGTCTATTCTCTACTGTTCATTCTCAAGAAACTGGTTCAGGGAATCAGACTGGAGTTTCCAAAATGGCTTGCTTTGGTCTTACCCACATATTGTTTTTTGTCAAATAGGAATAAATTCACACAAATTCACATAAAATCCAGATTTCCCAATATCTGTCAAAAAACCTTAAGATCTGGTAATGTTTCCATGTGGCAACAACTGACTGGTAGATAACAGAGTTTGGGACCCCTGTCCTACACTAATATAAAGACACACATGATCTTTGTGTCAATCAGGTAGAATCAATTCAATTATAATGAATACAGTGATAGTTGTGTGTGTGTGTGTGTGTGAGAAGTTCCCTAAAAATTTTTGCCACTTAAAAATTCTGCCACTTAAATATGGCCCATCTTATGTTTTTGCTGCCTTGTATATTATACACACATTTAATATAAAGACTATATTAAATGTTCCATGTATATTGCTTAGGAGCCTTTAACTGGCACTAGACTCAACATAGCCCATATATCTTACAAAACAACAATGAAAGATCTATTTGTAGAAATCAACTCACCTGCAAAAGTACCTGCCCACAACAAAATTAAAGATGGGATTATTGTGGGGGAGTAGGGGGTAGAGGGAAGGAGGAAAAAGGATGCATGGACATAGACAACAGTGGTGATTGTGGGGATGGGGAATGGGGGAGTACAAGGCGGGTAAATGGTAATAAAAAATACAGTAAAAGTAAATTAAAAAATAAAGGATATTTCTGCTTGGTAGAAAAAAAAGGTGGGATCAGCTTTTGTTTATTCAGTCATCCAGTATGTCCTATTATGCGCACATAATGTGTCAAGTACAGGAAAAGGCAATTTTAGAACTGTAAAAGCCAACGGCCAAGTGTTTGCTTGGGCTTATATAGTGCTACACTGCGTTTAGTTTCTCAACCTGGGTACTACTGTTATTTCAGGCCAAACAACCCTTTGTTGCGGTGGCTACCCTGTGCACCATAGAACGTTTAGCAGCATCCCCAGCTCTTACCTGCTGGGTGCGAAGCGCATTTTCCCCATTCCCCAGCCCAGGTTACGACAACCACAAATGTCTCCAGACACTGCCAAAAGTCCTCTGGGTTACAAATTAAAACATTTTAAGTAATGCCGGTAGAAATATGTACAAACTTCATAATTAATGATCTTTCTTTCTCCCTCTATACCTATATATGTAAAATGATCAAACATTGGCTAATTCCCAATACCCTAAGTATATAAAACTGCGGACATTTAAAAAAATAGTGATGCCAAAATATATTAAGAAACTTAAGATTTATATAAAACCCAAATGACATTTTTAAAACTAGTATCTCCATCTTTAAGTCCCATGGTTAAGCTTCTATTATAGCTGAGTTCTTATTCTGCTAAATCAGGCTCTTTTCTGAATACTGGTTTCTATATTCCAATACATACAAACATTAATATAGCATCACATTCATGAGAAGAACCTCCATTTCTAGTTTTCCCTGTCAGATGTTTTGTTATACAATAGGATAAGCAGAGAAAAGAAAATTAAATGAAATTCAGTCAGAGATTATTCTCCTCTAATTGAAAGGGTTATTTAGTAGGAAGAGGATAGAAATATTAATTAAACCTACACAGATTTTTAACTAGTTTTAAGTTTCATTTATTTGTTAATTCTGCTTCTTATTTTTCTTATTATTTTATCATTTTCTTGTCTAAATATTAACTAGTTAGTGAAGACCAACCTCATTATTTAAGAAGGGGAAAAAGGGAACAACAGCTAATTTTTATTGAGTCCTTCTTTGCCAGAAACTTTATTAAGATACTTCATCTCATTTCATTCTCAAAACAGCTCTATGAGGGAGAAGTTATGGTTCCCATTTTACAGCTGAAAGAATCATGCAAAATTAGGGTTTGAGCTAGGCAAGACTGGCTAAATGAAAAGCACATATAATTATAGTCTGCCTACTTCCAAAGAAGGAGTCAGCAGTAATAACATTCATGGCAGCATTCTCTTCTCTCTACTGTAAAACACAAGAGGCTGAAAACAATAGCTAAGAGAAGGGTCTCAATCTGAAGAGCTTGACAACAGAGCAAATAATCCCCAAATAAATAAAAAGAAAATGTGAACACAATCTAGTGGTAACAAACTTCAGACGTTGATGGTTTCCTTAGCTGTTCACAAGGAACTCAACCCCGGGCAGCAGGAACACACCTGCAATTTCAAGACTCCAGCCAGGAGTGCTGACAAGCGTTGGTAAAATGTCAACTTACTGCCGAAGGATCCAGACCAGCGGAACTTCCCAGTTCTCTAAGGAAGTAATATATAGATGCCTACAAAACGGTTCCAGAAGCCAATCAGAACTAGAAATTCAAAATCCAGGCTCACAGACCAGGCTTGAGCATGAAGTATCTTCTTCATGAAAGGATCAACAATAAAAATGTAAAATCCAGGCTCATAGACCAGGCTTATAGACCAGGCTCTGAGCATGAAATATCTTCTTCATGAAAGGATCAACAGTAAATCTGACAGAGGTACTCTGGTTGTGCCTTGATCCAAGGTTTAAGATCTGGAAGTCACCTGACTTTTGCAACTGCTTGCAAAGTTCATTCGACCTTTCCTTCCAGGTTTTGTTTCATGGAAGAAAAATAAAACTATCATCTTTTAACATGAGGGAGTGCTAACTTTTCTTCCTGGCATCCTGTCCCCCGCACATTTAAAAGCATGCGCACAAACATAAACACACACACACCTTTCAAATGCCTGTCTGAATCCTAAATAAATCAGAACATGTGTGTCAGGGAGGGGGGGCAAGAAAAGCCACAGCAAGAAAACATTTCAGTTCCAAAGTTCTAGCAAATTGTTACCTGAAAAGGGAACTTAACTTTACCAACTATAAGATAATGAAAAAAGATCATAACTTGTTGCTTTAAAGGAATTCCCAGGCATGGAATCAGATCAAAGTTAGTTCCCAGTTTAGGAACAGAAACAACTCTGGCCTGGAGATTAAACGGTGACAATTTCCTTGACAAACCTCTGTTGGAACAGCTGTTCCCATCTGTCCACTTCCCTCCCTCTAAAAGCTAGTTCAAGGTCTTGATTTATCAGTTAAATTGTGGTAATTGAAAAGAAAGGGCACATTTCCTAGGACAAAATATGGAAATAATATGATGTCCCATTTCAACACTTGCAAACATGTTAAATTGACTAAAGTATATTTAAATAAGTTCATTTCATTCGTTGTTACTAACGCTTACAGATTTGTTATCTTTTGGGACTTGCTTCTAAAATGACTATCTACTAAGTTTAATAAATATTAAGGTTATTTCTTCAGAAAAAAAGGGAAACAATTGGAAAAGAAGAAGAAAGCTGTTCAAAAAAGTTTTCAGACCATGGGCATTAAAACTCTCCTAAGCTAAGACAGACACAGGGTTCCTTTTCCTTGCAACCCTCTACCCTACCTAAATTCACTGTACAACTGATCATGAACAAAAGAGAGGCACAGTCTGAACGCCAGCAGGAATAATACACTATATTTACAGGGTCTGCACTCTCTACACTGTTTTGATTATAGCCACTTTGTCCTTTACAAGGGAAGCCTTGACTTACTCTGCACAACTCACCCATCCTAACCAAAATAATCATTTCTATTTAACATGAAAACACTAATTAGAGTTTTATCACCTTTCTAAACACAAAGCAGTCTCTACAAACACAGTGTTTACAGAAAGCAAAATTGTAAATAACCTAAATGTCCCTTATAAGGACAGGGTTTCATGATACAGAACATTCAAATCAGAATACTATATAGCCAGACTATCAAATAAATCTACATGTACTAACATGAAATGTGTTAGTGTATATATTTCAGTATTTTTAAGCAAAAAAAATTTCAGGAAAATAGGTTTACATGATTCCATTTATGTAAATAAAAACAGCTTTTATATGAGAAAGAAAATCCCATGCAGAAGGTGTATATACAAAGATTGGTAGTACTCAGGGAACGGGCCACCCTAGAGCTGTCCAACTGAAATACAATGGGAACCATAAATGGGAGCCACATGTGGCAATTTTACATTTTACAGTAGCCACATTAAAGAATGCAATGGAAAAATAATTTTAACCATTTATTTTATTTAACTCAATAAATTAAAAAGTCATGATATCAACAATAAAATTGATACAAAAATTGAGATAATCATCACTAAAATACTCTTCATTAATTCTTCTTCACGTGCGGGCTCAAGAATCTAGTTTCTTATTTGTAAATGAGATAAAGGAATACTAACCACAAGTAAAACAATATTCTTATTTCTCAGAAGTCTTGTTTTACAGTATTTAGATCTCACCTCTTTCTTGATTATTTTCAATGAATGTTCACAATACAAAGCACTTAGCTAAAATAACAAAAAGCAGAAAACGAAAAAAGGTGGAAAGAAGAGAAGAAACTAAGCATGACAGAAGATATAGAAAAGACTTTATGTTTTGAAGAGCAATTTAGATCCAAAGGAGAAAAAACACGAAGCCATTAAATATGCTAATGAAAGCCAGGGTAAATTCCTTAAAAACTTTTTTCCCTACTGCCCCTCTCCATAGGCTCACTCAGTTCTATTTTTTTTCTTGAAACCTTAAGAAAATACCCTAAAGCAACCAAGAGAGTCACCCTGAACTGGCTTAGCAATACACAGGACACGGTGCCGGCTGGCACGTCTAGCTCGCGTCCCTGTAATGTCTCCCACAGCTCTGCCCTCTAGTTCACCCAGCAACTTTGCTAGTGGTCACCAGCCGTAAGCCGAACAGTTTAATAATGGCATATACATCATATATTAAAATCCCTTATTACATTTTAACTGGCACCTATGCTAAATGGGAGAAAACAACAGAAGAGTTTTCCATACGGAAACCCAAGGTTAAGTGCAGGAAAGGCAGAGGGAATACCATGTGTTTCCTGATTAGGAAACAAGGCTTCCAGGCACATATCAGAGCTTTTGCTCACTCTGACAAGAATGTGTACTGCAAAATGTACTGCTGTGGAAACAACACGTCTACCAGAGAACAGGTCAACCCAAAATAAAGGAAATATCAGGCGTTGCGAAATAAGCCTTGGAGCATGAGTAAGGAACTTCCCACATGTCTATGCTTGAACTATGGCGTGATCAGGCTGAAATAAATTGTCATTCCAATCATTTAATAGACAGTACAGTCTGTTTCTGGGGTCAGTGACTTCCTGAACATGAGCTATGGAACCCAAAAGTGTCTGCTGTTAAGATTAAGACTGATAGGAGAATATATATAACCAAAAGAGTAAGAATGAAACCTCCTTAGATCAAAGTTTTCCCAAGACTTTTTTAAAAATAGTGATCATTAATAAAAGCTATTTATATATTCACTCACTCGACAAACACCTATAACGTATTTACGGTGTACCAGGCTGGAGACAAGAAACAAAGACACGAGGTCCACGCCCTCGAGCTCACAGTGCGTAGCGGAGAACGACGTGTAAACTGACTGTAAACTGACGGAGGACAGCGTGCCACGTGCCACAGCGAAAGCGGCTGGAACGGAGTTAGGGTTTTAGACACTGACTCTGGCTGATTCAGACAGAAAAGAAGCTTATTTTAAAAACACGGGGAAAAAAGAAGATAATGGACTTTGCAAGTGTTCACGGAGCATAGACCAAGAGAGACCACATTCAGAGCCATAAAATTAATGTCAACAAATTTAAAATAGTTGAAATTATATCCTAGACAAGAAAAAGCTAAAGGAGTTATTTACCACCAAAACACTATTACAAGAAATGCTAAAATGACTTTTTTAAGAAGAAAAAAAGATAAAAATATGAACAATAAAGTGGTAATAACTATATACCTATCAATAATTACTTTAAATAAATTAGGTGGCCCACTCGAAAAGAAAATAAGAAAACAAGACCCATACATACGCTGCCTACAACAGCATACTTCAGATGCAACGACACACACCGACTCTAACTAAAGGTATGAAAACTATGTCATGCAAAGAGAAAACAAAACAAAACAAAAAAGCTGGGATAGCAATACTTCTATCAGACAAAATAGCCTTTTAAAAAAAGGTTAAAAAGAGACAAAGAAGTCCTGGCTGGTGTGGCTCAGTGGATTGAGGGTAGGCTGTGAACCAAAGGGTCGCTGATTCGATTCCCAGGGCACATGCCAGGGTTGCGGGCCAGGTACCCAGCAGGGGCCATGTGAGAGGCAACGACACATTTGATGTTTCTCTTTCTCTTCTCTCTCCCTCCCCCTCTCTCTAAAAATAAGTAAATAAAACCTTTAAAAAATAATAAAAAACAGACAAAGAACTTTTCATAAGAAGGACTTTTCATAATGATAGATAAAGGGATCAGTCCAGTCAGAAATAACCTTTATAAATACTTGTACACCCAACATAGGAGCACCTACATATATAAAGCAAATATTGACAATGTTATATAGCCAAGATATGGAAGCAACCCTAAGTGTCCATGAGTAGATAAACTGGGTAACGATGTGGTACATGTATAATGGAATATTACTCAGCCATAAAAAATGAAATCTTACCACTTGTGGCAACATAGATGGAGGTAAAGAGTATTATGCTAAGTAAAAAAAGTCAGACAAAGACAAATAACATAGACAAATAACAAAGACAAATAACACATTTCCCTTATATGTGGAATCTAAAAAATAAAATAAGTGAACAAACAAAACAGAAATAAACTCATAGATACAGAGAACAAACTGATGGCTGCTAGATGGGAGGAAGGTTAGAGAGTTAGGCGAAAAAGGTAAAGAGATTAAGAAGTACAGACTGGAAGTTATGAAACAGTCACAGGGATGTAAAGCACAGCATAGGGAGTACAGTCAATAATACTGTAAGAACTATGTGTGGTGCCAGATGGGTACTAGAGTTTTTGGGCAGACCACTATTTTGTAAGTTATATAAATGTCTAACCACTATGTCATACATCTGAAAGTAATATCATATTGAGTATCAAGTGTAATTGAAAAATTTTTTTAAAGATTTTATTTATTTATTTAGAGGGAGAGAAAGGGAGGGAGAAAGAGAGGGAGAGAAACATTTACTGATTGCCTCTCATTCATGCCCCAAATGGGAACCGAACCCGCAACGCAGGCGTATACCCTGACTGAGAATTAAATCTGCAACCTTTTGCTTTGCATTATCCAACCACCTGAGCCATGCTGGCCAGAGAGGGTAAAAAAATTTAAAGAAAAGAAATCTTAACAAGTGTATTTTCCAACAATAGTAGTATGAATCAATTCCTATCAAAATCTCAGTGTTTTTAGATACAGACAAAATTTTTCTAAAATTTACATAAAATGGGAAAGAAACTAGAATTAAACCACTTTTTAAAAGAAATAATAAAGCAGGAGGAATCAGTTTACCAAATTTCAGGACTTGCTACTTAAGTCAGTAATCAACTTTGTGTGGCACTGCCACAGGACAGACACGTCAGTGGAACAAAAGAGAGCCCAGAAATAGACAGACCCACACAATGTGCCCAACTGTTTCTTGACAAAAGTACAAAAGCAGCTCAGTGAAAAGGTGAAAAACCAATCTGGTGGCCTTTTCAATAAATGGTGCTCCAAATAGGCAGCAAAAGCAAAAACATTAACTTTGATCCAAATCACATACCTTATACAAAAATTAACTCAACATGAATCATAGAGCTAAATATAGAACATAAAACTACAAAATGTTTAGGAAATACCAAAGGAGAAAATCTGTAAGACTTAGGACTAGGCAAAGAATTCTTAGACTTGACACCAAAAGTGCTATAATAAAAGGCAAAACAAAATTGATGAACTAAACTTTATCAAAATAAAGACAATTGCTGTTTGAAAGATCCTCTTAAAAAGAATAAGAGAAGCTATACACTGGGAGAAAACATTTGCAAACCACATACCTGATAAATTACTAATAGCTAGACTATATAAAAAACTCTTAAAACTCAATAATAAAAAGTCTAAATGACTCAATTAGAAAATGGACAAAAGACATGAACAGTCCCTTTACCAAAGAGGACATACAGATGGCCAAAGAGCACATGCAAAGATACTTACCACCACTATCCATCAGGAAAATATAAATAAAATCATAATAAAGTACCACTATACACCTACCAGAATGCCTAGAATAAAAAATACTGACAATGAGAAACTGGGTCCCTTACACACTGCAGGTAAACATGTAAAATGGTACAGCCCCTCTAGAAAAGCTTGGCAGTCTCTAATAAAAACTACCCGTGCAGCTATGAAATAATCCAGCAACTCCACCCCCTCAGAGAATTTACCTCTGAGAAATGAAATTTTAATTGTGGTAAGCAGATTAATGCTTCCCTAGCCCTCTGGAATTGGTAAATTAGTTACCTTACATAGCAATGAGGATTGTGCAGATGTGGTTAGTGGAAAGGACCTGAGACGGAGGGGGGGGGGGTAATCAATCATAGATTATCTAATCTAATCTAATCTAATCACAGGAATTCTTGAAAGCACAGAATCTTTCTCAGCTGGGTCAGAGACATTACATGGAAGGAGTAGAGACTCATAGCTTGAGAAGGAATCAACCAGCTCTGACATTTCGAGGGGGCGATGAGCCTGCAGCCACGCCACCTTGAACACGCACGACCTCGAGTGAAGAGGACCATGAGCCAGGGAGCAGGAAAGGTCTCCAGAAGCCAGGACTGGCCGTTGGCTGACAGCAAGAAGTCAGGACCTTCGTCCTGTAACCACGAGGAACTTAGATTGCTTTGATTTTAGCAGCGAGACCCATGTTGGAATTCTGATGATCTACAAATTGGTTAAGACAATAAATTTATGCTTAATAGGCAGCTAAGCTTCTCATAATTTGTCATAGAAAACTTATGCTCACACAAAAATCTGTACACAAATATTTATAACACTTTATTTCTAATAGCCCCAAACTGGAAACAACACAGATATCCTCCAATGAATGGTGAAATGAATGGCAGTACATCAATACCACAGAAAAGGAGTCAGTAATGAAAGGGAACAAACTATTGCTACACAAAGAGAAAAAAGGGCCACCTGAAAGGTTATATACCGTATGCTTCTATTTACTTAACATTCTTGAAATGACAAAATTACAGAAATAGAGAACATACTACCGGCCACCAGAATTGGGGACAGGAGGAAAGTGGGTGTGGTTACAGAAGCAACATGAGGGACCCTAGTGGATTGGAAATGTTCTCCTGTCCTCATTGTTTCAATGTCATTATCCTGGCTGTGATACTGTAAGATGTCACCATAGGGGGAAACTGGGTCAAGGGTTCAGGAATATCTCTGTATCATATTACATAACTGCATGTCAGACTATAATCCCTCAAAATAAAAACCTCAATTTAAAAAAGAGGTATTGGGTCACTCACAAAATCCAGGAGACTCAAGAACCAAATTCCAAGGCCACATCAGACCTAGGCAGGTGAGGATGCTGCTGTCAGGGTGGCCATGCCGTGTTACAGCGGGCACCCCGAGGAGGCCCAAGGTTTTTGGAGTTCCCTGCCTCTGCCTCTCTAGCCCTGGACTCAAAATCCTGGGCACACGTCTGATTCATGAAGCCAAGGTTCTGGACTGAAAACTAGCTGCAAAAGAGGCTAGAAAATCAAAGGTTTTGGATTTTTAGCTCCTTGCCTCCCATAAAGGGTGGCACCTATGAGGTTTTTGAAGATCTCTGAGGGGGTCAGACACTAGACAGAAAGGAGGTTCACAATAATGGGGGCAAAGATTTTCAAAATAAACATTAAGATGGAGCTGAGTGGGGTGTGAAATAAACTGACATGATTATGAGGGAATTTCACATAAGAAAACTTAAGTATATTTTAGAGGTCATGCCAAAAAAATATTCCTAAACTGCTTGAACAGAATAAGGAAAACCAACAAAGGGAACAATGTAAACAGCTGAAAAGAGAGAAGAAAAGCACCAGACATGTAAGAAACCCAGTATTTTAATGGTGAAAACCAACAGGTCTTAGGAGAAGCCGCAGTTCATATTGAATATGAAAACTGTCATTAAATGTATTTCAAAAGGTAGGCATTCCTTCCTATGCTCAGAGTGGTCAGAAATGTTTCCTTCATGTCACTTCAAACAAATCAAATGTAATGAACCACTTTGTACTAGTTGTAAGGAAAGACACTACAAAGCAATATAGGGTATCTGCCCTTACAGCACTCACAATGAACTTCCAGCACCAGCCAAGACACAGGTTTAACATAACCTAAATATTTTCCACATAAAGACCTAGAAATGCTTGATGAAATATACCAGAGGTTATTTTAAATGTGCAGTTACACTCACAAGACAGAAAGAAAACCCTCAGGGTGCCAGGATCCGAAAATGAACTGAAAACCACAGTAGCGGCACATGAGCTGATACACTGGCTACAGGGGAGTGGGCAGGGTAGGGGAAGAAGTTTCAATAACTTCCGACCTGGGCTTGTTATCCACATAATAACTGGACTGGCCTTAGGCTTACAATAAGATGGAAACCTAGAACTAAAACCCTAAAAAAAGTGGAAATTCTATGCATCCTCAGGGAAAGGACTAGAAAACACTCACCTAACAGCCTGGGAAGCAGACAACAAAGCTTCTCTCTGCTTGGGCTGTAGGGAATAGAGGGAAAAAAGTATCTCCTGACAATTGGACCTGTTATCATAGGAATTTGTGGCTCAGAATTATTTCAACTATAATATCTCAATGTTCCAGGAACTACAAAGCAAGAAATTAACATAAAAATTAGCCTAAGCCAGGACATCTAGGAGAAGAAAATTCCTCTCCACTTTAGAGAAATATCACTTCACTGCAGGCCATATGAGATCACCCCACAGATAAAATCTTGTTTAAAATCAATAAAACAAAATTAGTAAACACAATAGGAAACAATCTACTATAAGGAAGCCAGCTAATAATGACAGCTGTAGAACCCCAAGAATTTCTGATAAAAGATCCATCAGAGCCCTGGCTGGGGTGGCTCAGTGGACTGAGCTGTGGCTTGCAAACCAAAGGGTTGCTGGTGCGATTCCCAGTCAGGGCACATGCCTGGGTTGCAGGCCAGGGCCCCAGTAGGGGGTGTGTGAGAGGCAATCACAAACTGATGTTTCTCCCTCTCTTTCTCACTCCCTTCCCCTCTATAAAAATAAATAAATAAAATTAAAAAAAATAAAATAAAGAAAAAGAACCATCAGAGAAAGCAACTATAAAGGAAGTATACCTAAAATTACAAATATAAAAGGAAACCACAAAAATATAAAAATAAGGTTCTATGGGGAAAAAAAAACAAGCAAATTTGAAAATCAACCAACTAGAATTTTTAGAAATAGAAAATTTAGTCACTGAAATTAAACTCAGTGGACAAGTTAAAATAGATTAGACACAGCTGAAGAAAAAGTAAAGAAATGAACATAGGTAACAGCCAGAAGGCAACTCAAGAGAAATAATGAGATGGAAAATACCACAGAGAAGTGAAGTGATAGGAAGAACAGAATGAGAAGATCTGACATATACCTAACTTAAGTTCTAGAAGGAGATCATAGAATATAGAGGCAATATTCAAAGAGACAGCACCTGAAATCTTCCCAGCTCAGTGGTCATCAATAATTTAAAATTCACCAATGTAACCACGCTTCATCATCACAGTTAGAAACTGGACGATGACATTTCAGTTAGAAACGTCACAGTTAGAGCGCGGCCTAGTAAGAGCCTGGCATTTGCCTCTTTTTGCCACTGTCGACACCCTGAAGAGCATTAGCCACGACATTCGTGCATACCATCATGACGACACAGAAAGATGGTGGAAAGAGGGAAAGAACTTTCTGGCTGTCAAATAAAATAACTCAGAAAAAGGTGTGATTGGCTGGGGCTAAAGTATGGTGTTCATTATTATCAGGCTAAAGAATGTGAGCTTAAAGTAGGCAACAAGGACCAAATTTTTTTAAAAATGTATTTTATTGATTATGCTATTACAGTTGTCCCATTTCCCCCCTTCACTCCTCTCCACCCTGCCCACCCCCTCCCATCCACATTCCCCTAGTTCATGTCCATGTGTCATACTTATAAGTTCTTTAGCTCCTACATTTTCCCTACAATTCTTGCCCTCCCCCTGTCTATTTTCTACCTACAATCTATGCTACTTATTCTCCATACCTTTTCCCCCTCTCTCCTCCTCCCACTCCCCTGTTGCTAACCCTCCATGTGATCTCCATTTCTGTGGTTCTGTTCCTGTTCTAGTTGTTTGCTTAGTTTGTTTTTGTTTTAGGTATGGTTGTTAATAGTTTTGAGTTTGCTGTCATTTTACTGTACATGTTTTAAATTTTTTTTTCTTAGATAAGTCCTTTTAACATTTCATGTAATAAGGGCTTGGTGATGATGAACTCCTTTAACTTGACCTTATCTGAGAAGCACTTTATCTGCCTTTCCATTCTAAATGAAAGCTTTGCTGGATAGAGAAATCTTGGATGTAGGCCCTAGCCTTTCAAGACTTGGAATACCTCTTTCCAGCCCCTTCTTGCCTGAGAGGTCTCTTTTGAGAAATCAGCTGACAGTCTGATGGGAACTCCTTTGTAGGTGACTGTCCCCTTATCTCTTGCTGCTTCTAGGATTCTCTCCTTCATTTTTACCTTGGCTAATGTAATTATGATGTGCCTTGGTGTGTTCCTCCTTGGGTTCAACTTCTTTGGGACTCTGAGCTTCCTGGACTTCCTGGAAGTCTATTTCCTTTGCCAGATTGGGGAAGTTCTCCTTTATTATTTGTTCAAATAACTTTTCCATCTCTTCCCCTTCTGGTACCCCCATAATTTGGATGTTAGAACGTTTAAAGATGTCCTAAGCTTCTCATTTTTTTGAATTCTTATTTCTCCATTCTTTTCTGTTTGATTGTTTCTTTCTTCCTTCTTGTCCACTCTATTGTTCTGAGTCCCAGTTTTCTTCCCATCACTATTGGTTCCCTGTGTATTTTCCTTCATTTCTCTTATCATAGCCTTCATTTTTTCATCTAAATTGCAAGCAAATTCAACCAATTCTGTGAGCATCCTGATCACCAGTGCTTTGAACTGTGCATCTGATAGGTTGGCTATCTCTTGGTTGCTTAACAGTATTGGCTCTGAAACTTTGAGTTGAACCATTTTTTTGGGGGGGGGGCGTCTGGTCATGCCTGTTACGTATGAGGGGTGGAGCCTTAAGTGTTCTCCAGGGCGGGGCAACCCAGTTGCTGGGTTGTGACGTTGTATGTGGGGGTAGGGTCCAAGGGAAAAGAATGGCGCTCGCTCTGCTCTCTGTGGATTTCAGTCCCTTCCGCCGCTTCCCCCAAGCAAACTAGGCGTTTCTGGTGCTAATTCCTGCGTGGGTGGGCTTGTGTATATTCTAGGACCCCGTGGGTCTCTCCAACACACTCTCCTGTGAGGCTGGGAGTCTCTCCCTGCACCTCAACCCCCAAAGGGGTTTTCAATCAGGGTGTTGAGGTTCTATTTCCCGGCACTGGGG
>PVIA01004751.1:0-130385 GCA_004024845.1 Tonatia bakeri
AAAAATGATGGTAGAAAATACTTGATGCCTCATTTATTCTTTACTATTTGAAAGAAAAAGTGAAAAGAGGTGACAACTTCAAACTTTTAACCAACCATGTTTTCTCAATTTGGATGAGAATAAGCCTTCCATTTGGGTGCAGACCTCCCCTTCTAAACCCAGCAGTCTCAGGATAGCCTGTCATTCATTGTCTTTGCCTTTGGTGTAAATGGCCACAAGTCCTGACTTTTAAATGTTACCTAATGTCACTGGAAGCAATGTGGATGTTAAGTAGATAGAAAAGAAAATGTACCTAGATTTTTACATTAATTTAACTCATAAGAAAAGTACTCCCCTTCTGTAAACACATCACTTTGAGAGTTGTTTTCTGGATATAAAAAATGTATAATGTATACCCTCTGACTACGGGAATATATCACATTACCAAAAAATGTCCAAGTGAGAACATCTAAAAACAGAAACACTTGTATTTTAGGGATAAAAGAACAGGAACCCATAAAGATGTCCAAGAAACAAATTTCACAAGTGTAGGAAAAAAAATTGGAGAAGCACTATCACAAAATCTAAGAACAAATTCCCAACCCAGCCATACACCAGAATCATTTTGCCAGTTAAAAAATTCAAATTCCCACATCTCCCTTTAAAATCTTTCCTTTTGTAATTAAGCTTGTTATGTTAACCGTACAAATTTAACATTCACCTAAATTAATGAACTCACCACATGTATGTAAAGTTCCAAATGTGAGGGTAATAGAAGCTAAACATGTGCAGATAAGTGGAATAGGCCATTGGGAAAAATACACCATAAAAATGTTAATCATTTCCCCGTAAGTACTGTAGTACGTAACAGTATACCTTTAATGTGTGTGGCATAGCTAGTATTTTTTTACTGTTACTCAATTACAGTTGTCCCCATTTTCCCTTGTTGCTCCCCCCTACACTCCCAAACCCTGATCCCACAGTCAATCCCCACTTTGTTGTCCACGTGTCCTTTATACATGTTCCTTCACTAGACCTTTCCCTTTCCCCCATCCCCTCCACTCTGGTCACTGTCAGTTTGTTCTTTATTTCCATGTCTCTGGTTGTATTTTGCTTGTTTGTTTTGTTCATTAGGTTCCACTTATAGGTGAGATCATATGGTATTTATTTTTCACCACCTTGCTTATTTTGCTTAGCATAATGCTCTCCAGTTCCATCCATGCTGTCGCAAAGGGTAGAAGTTTCTTCTTACTGCTGCACAGTATTCCACTGTGTAAATGTACCAGTGTTTTTTTTTATTCACTCATTTACTGATGCACATTTAGGCTGTTTGTAGCACTTAACTATTGTAAATTGTGCTGCTATGAACATTGGGGTGCATAGGTTCTTTTGAATTAGTGTTTCAGGACTCTTAGGATATAATCCCAGCAGTGGGCTGCGAGATCAAAAGGCAGTTCCAGCTTTAGTTTTTTGAGGAAATTCCATACTGTTTTCCACAGTGACTACACCAGTCTGCATTCCCACCAACAGTGCACTAGGTTTCCCTTTTCTCCACATCCTTGCCAGCACTTGCGTGTTAATTTGTTAATGATGGCTATTCTGCCTAGTGTGAAGTGGCATCTCATTGTGATTTAATTTGCATCTCTCTGATGGCTAATGATGCTGAGCATTCTTTCTTATGTGTATGGGCCCTCTGTATGTCCTTCGAGAAGTGTCTGTTCAGGTTCTTTGCCCAATTTTTAAATTGGTTTGTCTTCTCAGTGTTGAGTTCTTTATATTTTGGAGGTCAAACCCTTATCTGAGGTTATCATTGGCAAATATGTTTTATAATACAGTTGGTTCCCTTTTCATTTTGCTGATGTTTTCTTTAGCCATTTAGCTTTTTAATTTGATGTAGTCCCACTTGTTTGTTTTTTCCTTTACATCCCTTACATCCCTATATAGAAGGTATATCGGCAATAATATTGCTGCGTGGGATATCTGAAAATTTTCTGCCTATGTTTTTCTCTAGTACTTTTATGGTGTCATGACTTATATTTAAGTCTTTTATCCATCTTGAGTTTAGTTTTGTGTGTGATATAGCATAGCTATTATTGAGGAGCTCAGACTCAAACTCAAACCAGCCTGACGCAAAACCTCGGTTGTTAATCACTGCACTGACTGCTTACTTCAGAAAAAGATTTTGATATAACTTAATAATGTGGACTAATAACTTATTAGTTTAAGACCTCTACTCTGTAGACAACCCTCTTATTCTTGGCCAATAGGGTATATTGGCCATGTGGCCACATCTAAGTGAATCAACAGGTTGTGTGTTTTTTTTTTTAAACTAAGTTGGATGCTAATATTTAAGAAAGATTTTACACAAAGCTTACATTTCTTCTTGTTTTACTCATTTACCTTATATGTTTTGTCCCAGGTTCCTACTGGCAGTAGTTTAAACCCTAACTATAAAAATCTGAGGACAGTAGTTATTAAAGACATGAAATTATTCTCTTCACTCAATAAATTCATGTGACGAGTAATTTTTTTCTTGGTTTTCAAATTCATAACCCCAAAGCACTTCCTACCAAAGTTTTTAGACCAACGATCTAAAAAGGGAGACAGACTGATGTAACACAAGTGCCCATAGAAATATGTATCATCAAGTCCTTAGATGTGGAAAACTTGCTACTTGCTTTCCACTTCATAAAACCCATTAGAATTATGTTGTGCCAGCACCACAAGGCCATTCTGTTGTTCAGTCAGTTACATAATCTTTTCAGCTTACAATATGGTAGTTCTAGGAAACCATAGGTAGTTCTTGGCTTATAAAGAGCAGTGTGATATGAGAAAATGCATGTTAAGTATTCAGCACATCAACATGAGATAATAAGAACTCAAATGTTTTAGCTATTAAATGGAATGTCAATTATGTCCATAATTGTAAAAACAAAATTCAGTGGCAGTATTTTCCAAGGCCACAAGATGGAGACATGACTACACGAAAGCAGGTCCTTCTCTACAAACTGACTTTTAAAGTCATATAGCAAAAAAGAGAAAATGAAGTACAGAGAAAGCTGTTAAAGCCTGTTTTTATTTTAGGTAGGAATTAACTGCATCCTGGCACCAAAGTTTAACTGCTTGGTCACTTCTTATACAGGGTGTTTGCTCTGCCTATGTCTACAAACTCCCACTATAGTGAAGATCAGCTACATCATACTACTTCCCTCAAGAGTCATCTTTACTCCTTTGGCCCTTAATATAGTCGTAACTAATGGGCTCTCTCACCTCAACTAGATTTTATAGCAGGGTTTCTCAATCTTGGTACTACTGGCATTTTGGGGCTGGATAATTCCTTGTTGTGAAGGGCTTTCCAGAGCATTGTAGGCTATTTAGCAGCCTCTAATCCATCCCACCTCATTGTGACAACCAAAATGTATCCAACAACTACCTACCAGATTTCTAAGATGGTGTAGGAGGTATGCCCCGGGTCGAGAGTCACTGTTCTAGAGAGGGTTAGCAGGTATCAAAAAAGTGGGTGGGCCAGCTCTCCAACATTACACATATGGTACTTGTAGCTGTGTGACTGCAAGTACCATATGTGTAAAATCAGCAATTATTTGGTACGGTGCTAGAAATGCTAATCACACACAGACACAATCTACTCAAGATTATAGTGTAGGAAGAATCAAATGATTCTTTGAAAAATTTTCCATGGCTATACATATATTCAATTAGGAGAGCTCTTTCCCAGCTCTGGCTTTTTCTTTAATAGTGTTTTTCTTCAAAATCTCTGAATCCAAACATGTATTTCTAACTGCTTACTGGTTATTTCACAGGAATCTCAAATTCAATACATCAAAAACTGAATGTATCATTCTCTACAGGAAATTAAAATATCTACCTATATTTGTCTTTATTAATAGCCCCACCATTCATCAAATACAGGAATTTAGTTTTAGGTGTACTTTTATGTCCCATTTAATCTGTTAAGTCTAATTTATAACCTATTCATGTAGCTTTTGAGCAGTATGGTTCGCGCCATCATTTTAATCCAAAATCTGCAGACTAATGAAGGGTAATAAGAACAGAGCTAAGGCAAAAAATTCGTAACAATGCAGACAGAATAATCTTTCTAAACCATAGATCCGATCACTTTACTTCTCTGCTTAATTTTTTTCAAAAGCTACACATAACCTAACAAATGAAATTCAAACAGTAGTGTATACAAATCCCTTTCATCTTCTAGCTGTGGCCACAGGCCTAGCCTTTTCTTCCTCCCTCATTGTTTTTTTGGCCATAAAAAGACTACTAAAAATACTAGAATCCACCTCTTTCCTTCTTGGCTCACCTCCGTAACTGCTTTTTCATTCAACTATATATAGTATACCTATAGCAGGTGTTTAACAGTGAAGGACAGGTTAACTGCTATAAAAAGTAAAAGTGCCATGACAGGAAGATTGAGAAAGTCTTCAGAGGCAGAGACACAAGAGCAAAATGAAGACAGTAGCTTAAAAAATTACAATTCAAATATGAATTCAAAATATTATTTCTTGGTATCATACTGGGTTAGCCAAAAAGTCTGCTTAGTTTCTTCAGTAAAATAAGACATTTTTCATTTTCAGCAATAACTTTATTGATTTGGGTATTTTGAGTACGTCAGCTATCTTCCACTACTGGCTTCTAGTGGGTAGAGGCCAGGGGTGCTGCTAAACATTTTCCAATGCATAAGACAGCCTCACAGCAAAGAATTACTTGACCAAAATATCACCTGCACAAGAAACTTTGCAAACCATTTTTGACATGTTCAACGAGTCACAGCACCTTCTCCATAAACTGAACAAATCCTTTTCTTGCATTTCTGTTGTATTTTTACATTTTGTGAAATAACAAAGCATAATACTCCCAAAATGTTGTATTTTCTTTCATCTTCAATATTAAAATGGCTGCAAAAAAATTCACCAATTTTAGCGAGTTTTTTGTAAATGCACACTGATATTACAGCTGTTATAATACAATCTAACAAAATTGTTTCAAATGAAGTTAAAGACAACTAAGTATTACTAGAGTCATTGTATGGAAAAAACTAAACAAACTTTTTGGCCAACCCAATACAAAGTTAGAGATGACAGAGACCAGGGATGGCAAACACGTGGCATACATGGCACAGAAGTAATAGTAGATATTAATGATCAATAAGTCCTGGCTGGTGTGGCTCAGTTGGTTGGGCATTGTACCATGAAATGGAAGGTCACTGGTTGATTCCCGCTCAGGGCAAATGCCTGTGTTGTGGGTTCTGTCACTGGTTAGGGTATGTACAAGAGGCAAGTGATACATGTTTCCCACTCATATGATGCTTCTCTCTATCCCTTCCCCTTTCTCTAAAAATAAATAAAATTTCTAAAAAACAAACAAATCAATGACATCACCCTTTTATTTTGCAATCTGAGCTACTGACATATTAAATACTGATAAGATACTACCAATAAATTAGAACTATCACATTAATTACAGTTATTTGGCCATTCTTCTTACTTTCAAGCTATTCTCTTTAAAAGTCAAAGAAACCCAGGCTCAGGTCAATAAGGGACTAGTGTCACTAACTATGATTAGTGATCAGTGCCACAATAAACAATAAACTGTGGTTGCTTTCAGTTCAATGCTTTCTGCATCACAGTAAGTCTCCTTTATGAAGATAAATGTTAATACAAGTAATAAACCACACAGACTAGAAAGAGGAAAATCCAAATATATCTTCAAATATACCTGAGTTTTCTGGAAAGAGAAATAGAAATGTTTAAAATGCTCCTAAGTATGAAATATTTCCCTTGCTTGCCATAGCTTAACAAGGTCCACCTGCAAAGAATCTTCTTTCTAATGATCTGGGTCCTAAACTAGCATCACTCTGACAATATTTACCAATTTGAATGTCTCAACCCATTTTCTAAAGAACATTATCTCTGACGGCTTTGTAATTTGAAGTAAAAAAGCAATCAATATCTAAGTTAAAAACTGTTAAGTCACAAAGGTAAAAAAATGGCTAGAGGAAGTGGGAAATGTCCAACTGAATTACAAAGAAAAGAAAGGAAAAGAAAGATCATTTATCACCTAATCAGCAAAGCAAAACTGGAGTTAAGGCTTTATGTGAATGTGTCCTCAAAACCAACTCGTGAAGATAAAATGATAGTTATTTCTATGGTTTTACAAATGCTCAATGTAGACCACTCATCCCAGATAAGGGTATTTTATACCACCCATGGCTGAAATAGCAGCCACAATGTCTTACTCCATTTCCTTAAGGTTTTTCCAGTGTCCCTCAACTTCTCCATCAGTTCTTGCAGAAGGGTACTACCACACACTGTTGGCAGTATGCATTGCTACTACTTTTCTGCAGTTAACTTGGCAAAAAAAAAAAAACAGAAATTTTAAAATGCCCGTACCTCCTAATCCAAAAATTTCATTTCTAGGGAATTATCCAAAAACTATTAAGGATGCATGTCAAGTAGTTTTATAAATAAGCATTCACTTCAACACTATCAAGGACTAAGAGCTGAGAAACCTTTCCTCTTGAAAACAGGGTTATTTCCTCCTCCCCACCCTCACAACCTCCCCTGCCCCCAATGGCTTCAGCAATGACAGAGAAAGAATACAGGTTGCACTAGATCAGGAAAGGCAAATACATACTTCCAATTTTCCTTCCCTGTCTACTGCAGACCAAGTGACTGGATTACAATACTTTAATCTAAAAACTTTGGCCCACAGTTAAAACATTTAGAAACATTTACCACCTGGGACTAGATCCTAAGGCAAAAAGTCACGTTTCACATAAATGGAATTTTTCAGGGTCTAGCACACCACTGTCTAATAGAAATCTAATTTGAGTCACATAAGTAATTTACAACTTACTAGTGTGTATATTAACAAGCCAAAAAGGTGCAGGTGAAACCATTTCTACATATAATAAAAATAACAATTATTAATGACTATTTTACTTTTTCTGAAATCTTTTTTTCATATCAAGTCTTAAAATCCAGTAGAAAACGTTTCTAACACATCTCAATTCACACATTATTTTCATCAGAAATACCTGATCTATATTTACATTTCATAAAATTTACAGACCCACATATCCAAGTTGTTCCAAACATAACTGTCCAACCAACTATGAGTATCAGTTTTTTAAATTAAAGTTTAAAATCCAGTTTTTCAGTAACACAAGCCACATTTCAACTGCACAATTATAACTAGGCACTACTGTATTAAACAGGAGAGGACTAACATTTTGCCACTAAGTTAGGCACTGAATAAATGCAAATAGATGATGGAAGTGAACCAGTCAAGAGCAAGCAGTGTTTCCTAGTAAGAGTAATTATGTAATTTTGTAGTTATTAAACTGTAACCCATAAAATTCTCATTGCTGTAATAGAAAGATAGTTTCTATTTGTCACTACTGGTATTCTAATGATTTCTGCAGACTGCTCTAAAAAAAAGAAAACAAAAAAGGACAACTATTTAAATAATTGAGATGTATCTTTTAAACTGAACTCACAACCCAGGCATGTGCCCTGACCGGGAATCAAACCAGTGACCTTCACTTTGCGTTATGATGCCCAACCTACTGAACCATACCGGTCAGGGCTACTTCCTTCTTTACTTTGTGCACATGTATTCATATCTTGCTAGACATTTTTATTAGAACTAAGTTTTACTGCACCTCTTTACTACAAATAAAGGGTAAACAGATTCAGTTTTACTTTCTATTATATGAACCAATTTACATTGCCATCTCAGTCATGTCTGTGTGTGGCACCCCCTCATGCTTAAATTTCACCTTCCCTAAGAGGGACGACAGATTTTTAAAAAATCAGCTTACCAACATAAATTCAACCTGTAACATTCCTGGTTTATAACAAGCAACCTCAGTACAAAAGTAACATATCCTAACATACCTCAGATTTCTAGATCATGCATATAAATACATGCAGTAATTAACTGCACATTTATGTACTATGGAGAAAAGACAATTACATGTCAGCATAATGGAATGTCCTACTTCTACTACTAATAAAAACTAAGTAAAATAGGAAGAAAAACAGGTAAAATAATAACTAAAAAGTTTCAAAATGATAGGCAATGTAGGCAATGATGTAAAATATTTAAACAAAATGATTTAAAATTGGAAATCATTTCCAATTTTATATATTTTTATTCAACTTAACAATTCAACTAGCTTTCATATACAATGAAACACTTAAGCAAATAAAATTTCATACAAAAACCATATAATCAGGACCACTATTTCATTTCACAGGCCTTTCAACACTAACCACATTGTGCATGTTGATAGAAGTCTTTGAACTTGAGGAGCTTAAAATATTTTAAATAACGTCTATTGTCTTCATTTGTTTAGTGGCTTAAATACAAGATTTAGAAGTAAAAAAAAAAATTTAAGTCCCACCCTACCTGGGAGTTAGTTCATCTACGAAGTTAAAGGGACTATTCCTATGAAATCACCTTAAAAGTTTATCATTAAAAACACAACAACTAGACTTAATCTCATTTCAGGCACACTTGATAGCATAAGATACAGATTTGACAACTAAAAATTTCCTCTAAATTTGGCCAGCTCCTCTAATTTCACTCCATCAGGTTGTTACCCATAAATAATCATTTAAAATAAAAGATAACTGTCTCACTCGTATATTAACTGAAGGTAGACTGTGATTAATACCACTGTTTGACCTATTTCTACTGCCAAGTTAGGTATCAAAACAATACACCTTAGTGTGACTGAGCTAAATCCAAAGATTTTGGATCCAAACATATAGAATAATTTCTTGGAGGCCTTCCTTTACAAATCCATGTAGTCTCAAAACTGAAAACTCTTCCTCAACCTCATTTTTATTATTCATACTTCAACAGAACAAGACAAATAAGCACTGAATGCCCAAGAAAATACAAAAATTAGTAAAAACAGCACCCAAACTCAAGAAAAAAAGAAAAATCTCACCAAAATACATCGGATCATATCTAAAAGAACCAAACTTCCTACATAATTCAAGTGCAACGAATACTTTCTCATACCCCTCAACTGGTATCCTGATTGGAATGCTTTAAAACCTGATGTGAAATGATATAAAACTTTCTTCGTGACTTCGAAACTTTAATTACAAGACATACGACTCAACATTAGAATGAATTTCCAATATTTAAAGCAAAATCGGAGGAATCGCGTTACAGAACTAAGACCAAATTAAACTCCTGTAGTCTTCTGCAACCTCAAATACATAAAGACGCCGAGATAACATTTAGACCCTTGTTTTAGGCAGATTATTTACAATACTGACTTTTATTTCATCCTCAGAAGGGTTGCTGAATACTTGGAAAGGCTTCACTAACTCAAAACATTTACAATTCTTTCACTTGCTATAATAGAATACTCAGGAATTACAGAAAAGCTTTTAACATTGTTAAAGATTTTATTTCTTCCTCTAAGGAGGGTAAACAAACGCAAGCTCTCAAACGGTCTATTTAGGCAATATTTTAAAACACCGTATTATGTAATTAACACTTTAACAGTATGTAATTTAATAGTAGGTGACATCTTATCCAAACGAAAATAGTTCAATTGTATCCAAGAGGGAAACCATGGGAGAATACTAACTCTGCCAATCACCTGAAGAAAGTGTCAGAGCAACTAAAGACCCCCACAGTACAGGGGCGATACTCAACTACTAGAGCAACAGCTCCACCTACTGATCAACAATAGTTCCTTAAACATTTTGGCACCCCAAGTCTACCGTGCTCCTGCTCTCTTCCCCCTCCTCCACTCGGTCTGACCCAACCCAAATCCAGTTGAGTCACTAGCTCTAAATACTCGTCTCCCTCCTCTTTATTCCAAATCCTTCCTCCAGAAGCTCCTGCATAACTCTCAACCGTGAATAAAACTGAAAAATGACAAACACCAAGGTTCCCAATGTGGAGTCTAGGTTTGAAGAGGACAACCAGACCACCCCACTCGAAGTGGCGGGCGGGGGGTGTCGCAGTCATCCGTTTCTGGGCTGAAGACCGCAGGGATCTCACAAGAGAGCTTCCCGTGCCACACTCGCGGGAGAATAGTTGCTATTCTCCAGTCAACACACACTCGTCCTCTGGGCCGAGAACCTGGGTTGCCCGGGTCTTGCCTCTGTTGGCCCTTCAGCGCGCGAACAGCCCGAGCCGAGCCTCCGCCCCCTCCGTACACCCAGAAATCTCCCTCCGCCGGGTCTTCGCCCAGTCGCTCCCCTCCTTCGCAATCCTTCTCTCCCGCTGCCCGGCCCTGCCTGGCTGCCCTTCCTCACCCTTTCATCTTCCCCGCCTTCTGAGGCCGTTGTTACCACCGCTATCAACGCCGTTGTCGTCGCCGACCTGAGCTCTCAGTGTCCTCAGCTCGGGCCACTCAACCCCACTAGTCGACCTCCACGCCTAAGGCAGGGAGCTGAGCCGGTGACGAAGGCCGCGAGAGTGGAGCGCGGCCCTGCGTCTCTGGAGGGAGCGGGACGGTCTCCCGTCGCGGGACTGGTGCTGCCGCTTCTCCACACGTGCACTCAGGGTACTCGGCTCCCGCCCGCGGCCGCCGCCAGCCAGACCCGCCGCTGCGTTGTGACCTTTCACCCCGCCCCCTCTGCGCGCCGGCGCGTAGGCCGCCTCCCGCGCAGCCTCACTGCTGGCCTCTGCAAACCCTTCCCCCTCCACTTTAAGACCTCCATCTTTCTACTGGGCTGTGCCCTGTGGCGTCATCTTCCTCCTCCCATTCCTTACGACACTACTCGTGGGGCTTGCCCGGTAGGCCTTGGCGGTAAAATCCGGATTTTTCCGCCCCTCCTTCACATCTCTCACTCAAGTGAAATTAGTCTTCCTTGACCTGTTCTTCCCGGTTGGTAGTCCTCCTGATGATCTTAAAACGCTATTTTCTCGTAATGAGATTTTATAAAGTAGGTTCTTCTTTATAGAAACCTGTGGAAAACTCAAGTGAATGAGGTTTTTCATTTTGTTTTTTTATTAAGACAAACGTAATTAACAAATAGCCTTGTAACTTGGCTTCGGTCCACCACGTTTCAAGTTTTGAGATCATGTGATTGCCTCAAACCTTTGAGGTTGGGATTTTACAGTCGGGTGCGAGAGGGAGGGAACTCCTTGGCCATTTCCGGTCTACAGATTATGGCGTTAGCGTCACTTCCTTAGCAATGCATTTTTAACCCGTTCACCCACTCCTGTATTGCACTTTACAACCTAATCTTTGTGCAAGTTTTTAGTTTTTTTCCTTAAAATTTAATCTTAACAAAATTAATGTGCAAGCAATCCGCAAAAATACGGGATCTTGATATGTACTGCCCCCGCCTGACGGGGCGGAGCTCAGGGCCACGTGACTGTCTAGACCCGCCCCTGCAGTGGAAGACTTACCACCTTCAGTGACGGAGCCTGTGGGTCCGTGGTCTGCACGGTTTCTGCATCTCGCGCACTGTCAGGTGAGCGGTGCCCTGTAACCGGCGGCAGGTGGGGATTAGAGAAGGGGTGGGAGGAGGAAGAGAAGGGAGAGTGTGAACGGCCGCCTCCGCTGTTCCGGGCTTCCTTCCCGCTGTCATCCTGTACCGCCAAGAAGCTAATTTCTCCATTTCTGACCCCCGCGACGTAGGGGTCCAGACATCCACTTTTCTCAGGGTTGGGGGTGAGTGCGGCCATCATGGTTCTCTATTCGGGATTGGTTCAGCCATTCTTGGGGGGTCTGCACTAGCCTCTAGGTTCCAATCCCGAAAGCCCATTCTTTGTCAGACGCCCTGCACTGTCTTTACCTTCATCCTGGTACGGAGAAGCGGGGAAGTAGGAAAAACCCCGCAGGCAGAGGCGTCTCCTGTGAGACAGGCTTGGGAGGGAATGACAATGATGTGGCCCTCACTGCAGAGTCACTGTAAAGCCTGTTTCCGAACGAGCTTTCTCTCCTTAAGAGTTTTTCCCTGAATTTCTCGCAAGAGGCGTTCTATGGGTGTTCACATACTTTAGATAAGACTAGATGGGTAAAAGCAGGTCTTTTACCTTTTTCTGATTCTGTGGCGCAGTAAGGGAGGAGATAGTTGAAAGAGTAAAGATGTACTGCCTTCAAAACAGAAGGTGTGAATACGACAGTCTGAGTTGAAAGGGAAGGGAATGTTGAAAATGGTGTTATGGTGTCGTGATCTGCAGGAAACTGGCTAGTTTATGGGAAAGTGGTTAAGTTTCACAGACAGGGAACTAATTTTTCAGAAAATAATTGGGCTGGAATAAAATTGAACCAAACGTAAATTTAAAGGAAAGATTAGGTCGAGATATTGCTGACTTCGTGTTTTATGCTTTGACTTTTTTTGGGGGGGGGCATTTTCCCCTAAAACCGCACTCCCAATCAATTCCTTGACCAGTGGTAAATTCATTTTAAGTAGCACCTGTGTCCTCTTTAGCTTTCCCCATTTTTAAAACTCCAGGTGACCTCTTCAGATATTGATGAATTGTATTTTGTGGAAATATAGTAATTATGTTTAGGTTTTTGCCCAACACAGTGCTACTCCCATTTCATTTGCAACGTAACGAATGTTTTGACTCCAAACAATGTGCTTTAGGGAAGAATGTTTTTCAGTTTGGGGTTTAAACTCTTTGATTTACACTGCAAACTCAGAAAGTCCCTTGGTTCTTTTAAATGGAAAGGCTTGACAAATTACAATTCTGATTTTGAAATGTAAATGTTTAAGCTAAAGAATCATATTCACGTTTAAATATTTTAGTTTTCTAACCAATACAATTGAAGAATCCATTAAAAAGAGCGGAAAAAATTAAAAAGATGGAATCATCTTTGGTAGATGTGACTGACAATTTAAGTTGTTCTGTGTTTTCCAAATTGTCTACAATAAACTGGTCTTATTTTGTCAAGGAGAACAAAAAACTAAATTCTAGAGTAACAGCAATTTAACAAGATTTCCCCTCCTGCAGTGACATTCCACCAAATTAAACAAATTCCATAAGTGTTGTAGAGCTTCAGACCAGTCCTGTCTGGGTGAGATGGAAATGGGAAAGAGAAAACCAGCTAAAAAGTAATGAGTACTAGGGCGTAAATGTCAGCATGAAAGAGGTTGAATGACTCTGCAGTTTTGCTTCACAACTCCCCCAATTTTAGGGAACTTGTGAAGGCAATGACTTAGACCACTAATGAAATCTGAAAGATTAACAGCCGGAATTGGTGACTAAATTGCTATTAAAATTGAAAATGAAAAAGACCTTTAATTTTACACACATGAACAAGTACTTTGAAGCTTGGAAGTCATTAGCCTATCTTTATCAGTTTTTTTAGTATAACATGTAGAAATCTTAACATATTTTAGGGAATTGTATTGTAGTCCAATATTAAATGACACACAAGGATTTTTTGTGTTGGGGTCCCTGATACCTCTTGTGTGCTGACTCTAAGGTGTTATATTTCACTGCCTTCATAGATTACCATCACCTTTAAGAATGCTTTTTTCCCCAATGGGCAGAGAGCCTATAGACTGTACACTAATAGACAACATTTCCTAGTCCTCTATTTTCACTTACGGTGCATTGTGTTTAATTACTGTTTTCTAATCTGTTCCTTAGTAAACTGTAAAGCTCCTAGCACTTCAGGGACAGTGTTTCTACTGTTCTCTTTAACACCAGTATGCTGAAGTACCTGGTAGCTACTCAGTAAACTGTTTATTGAATGAGTGTTAAAGACAACTGGACAAGAAAATTTAAACTACCTCTAAAGGTCTTCCAGACCATAGCTCTTTCTACGGTTGTGCACTAAGTATAAGCTTTCAAATATAAATTAGTAATAACAACCATCCAAGTTATGGTCAATACAATAGATATAAATATAAACCTCAGATGGACTTTATTGATGCATTGACCACTTTATTTTCACAACATATTTGGATAATAGTGAAAGGAAGAGGAGTGAGTTGTACTTAATGAAAAAGTGGCTTGTATAGGCAACAAGTGGTTTAGCCCTAGACTAAAAGAGGATTGTCATTCAGCTCTGCCACTTTAGTTACATGCTTAAGTAAAGTTGGGGGTGTGGGTTAAGGTTTTTATACTTGGGAACTTTACTGCCAAGGTTACTGTGAGTTCAAGTGAGATTAAACTGTAAATAACCTATGTGAAGTATATAAAACCTAAGTGGTATTTAAATGTAAAGCAATACAGACTTTACTAGAATAGATTTCCCAATCATAGACTCGGGTTCATATTCTGAATCTACCCCTTATTTAAGTTTTGTGACCTTAGACAGTTTGCTTAATCTAAGCTTAAATTTATTCATGTTTAAGTCTATCCCATAGGTACTATTAAATTACTTCATGAATGCAGAGGGCCTAGTGCATATAGGGTGGGGCAAAAGGTTTAGAGTTGTGAGATTATGCAAACACAGAGTTTATTCTTGTATTATTATTTATTAATGATTGTATTAATGTCCATATGAATAACTAAATCTACTTTTGGTCCACCCTTTATTTTGTAAAGGAGACTTAAAGACATTTTATAAAATTCAGTAACAGGTGTGAAGTCTGGAGAAAGGAGTAGAATTTGAAATGAAGTTTGGAGGTATTGAGGAACTAGAATGAGGTTATTAAAAAAAATAGAGGAGAAAAAAATGTACTTTTACCAAAGATTCTAAAGCAGATTTATTAATAGGAAATAAGAAATAGCAACATAAAACCCATTATTTTGGCAACTGCAATGACTTAATATTTCCTATAAAAGATTTTCCAAAGCATATGATCATTAGTATATAAGGAAGTAGTTCTTCTATTTCTAAATTATTATCTCTACAATGGATTATAGAAATATATTAAAATTGTACAGATCTGTAGAACAGGAACTTTTGAGCTTATGTCTAAAATATTTGCCTTTCATTTTAATGTTTTTTATCTTTTACCAAGTGAAATAGACATGGGAATGTAGAGAAAATAATAGAGATATGAACTAGAAAAAATTTTTCCCTTCTAGATTGAGATGATTCACAAGGATTAGTGGTTTCGTATTGGAAAATATCGATAAATTAAGCAGTAATTGAGGTATAACTATCATGAGTTTATGTTTCACCTTAATCCTGAAAAAAATCATTACTCATTTGTTCTAATGAAACATTAAGAGATTATTGAATATTCTCTTCAGTGTCGAGTTCTCTTATAACAGTCAATAACAGTGTTTTCTATTTAATTTCTGTACAAACTTTAAAAGCTTTACTATTCTCTTTTTTTATATTGTGAGATGAAAGTGACTTTGGTTTAATAAATGTGTTCTCATGTATAGGATATATGTATTGTGTATATAATAAGCATATACACACACACACACAGTGTGTGTGCTTGTAAAGACAGCTGAAGTAGATGAACACGATAACAAATTTTTATTTTTACCAGAAACTATTAAAGCCATCTTTAAAATTTGCCACAACTGTGAATAAAATTACCCAGTAATTACTTTAATTGACCTGAAACTCCCCTTATATTTGTTAATTAATTCTAATAAATTTGACAACTGCAATTAGTTTTTAAAAATTGATGGTATTTTATACATACTTTCAGATTTAACCTATGATGTTTTGGTTGCTTTTTTTTTTGTATCAATATTTGACTAAATTACTACAATAACATTTTCACTTTTGATTCTTAATGCTACCTATAGAAGCCATTGTTCTTTAGATGGTAAACCTTTTTAAGAATTGTACCTGCCACATGCCATGTTTGGTGTCTTCTGAAAATTAAGCTTATTTCATTGAAAATACAATGAGTAGTGCATGGTATGATGCAGAAGAGCTCCAGATGTGCTTGAGCAATGCAGAACAATCAGACTTTGTTTTAGCTACTTCTTAGTTCAACTTTTAAGTGTTTATTTAAAAGTAAAGTAGAGTCCTTGCCAGGTGGCTCAGTTGGTTGGAACATCATCCTGTACACCAAAAGGTTGCAGGTTAGATCCCCGGTCAAGGCATGTACGTGGGCTGTGGGTTGGATCCCCAGTTGTGGACATGTGGGAGGCAACCCATTGATATCTATCTCTATCTCTCTCTCTCTCTCTCTCTGCCCCCTCCTTTCTTCTCTCTCTAAAATCAATGAGAGCACATGCCTGCGTTGCTGACTAGGTCCAGAGTTAGGGGCATGCAAAAGGCAGCTGATTGATGTTTCTCTCCCTTTTTCTTCCCCCTTCCTCTATTTCTAAAGTAAATAAAATCATTTTAAAAATTTAAAATGTTTGTACTATACCATGTGTACATTTGATTTTCTATATTCAGAAGTCATTGGTTTGGACAGAAAAAGAAATTATTTGGTATGGAAAAATAGGACATATACATGATTTCTTCTTAATTACTTGGCTATCTTTTTTTATTTTTATTTTTAGAGACAATGGAAGGGAGAAAGAAAGAGAGGTAGAGAACATCAATGTGTGAGAGAAACGTTGATGGGTTCTGTCTTGGCCTGCAACTTAGGCATATGCCCTGACTGGGAATCGAACCGGTGACCCCTTTGGTTCACAGTCTGGCGCTCAATCCACTAAGCCATAGCAGCCAGGGCATTACTTGGATATCTTAAGTGAAAATGTTTTGACTTATCCACATGACTGAATAAATTTTTTAATTTTATAGGTACAGATATATTTTTAGGCTTATGCAAGTATAGAATTTTAAAAAGCATAAATGCACTCCAGCATGTAAAGGAGTATTTCTGTCATGATACAGAAACATCAAAATATTAATAATACTTTTTTTTTTGAGTTTTGGTTGAACTTTTTTATTTTATTTTATTTTATTTTATTGATTATGCTGTTACAGTTGTCCCATTTTCCCCCTTCACTCCCCTCTACCCTGCCCACCCCCTCCCACCCACATTCCCCCCCTTTAGTTCATGTCCATGTGTCATAAGTTCTTTAGCTTCTACATTTCCCATACAATTCTTGCCCTCCCCCTGTCTATTTTCTACCTATTGTCTATGTTACTTATTCCCTATATCTTTTCCCCCTCTCTCCTCCTCCTACTTCCCTGTTTCTAACCCTCCATGTGACCTCCATTTCTGTGGTTCTGTTCCTGTTCTAGTTGTTTACTTAGTTTGCTTTTGTTTTAGGTATGGTTGTTACTAACTGTGAGTTTGATGTCTTTTCTTACTATTCATATTTTTAATCTTCTTTTTCTTAGGTAAGTCCCCTTAACATTTCATAAAATAAGGGCTTAATGATGATGAACTCCTTTAACTTGACCTTATCTAAGAAGCACTTTAATATAATTCTTTAATGTTATCAACGATCCATCCAGTCAGTTCAAATTTCTCTGATTTTCTTATAATTAGTTTCAGTTTATTTATTAAATAAATCGAGTAATTTGTCGTACATAAATTTTTATGATATGGATTTTATTACATGCATCCCTTAGGTGTCATTTAATACATCCCTTCGTTTTCTATATTCTTCAAAATGGTTAGTGTGATCTAGAGATTGATCATATTTAGGTTCTAGTTTTTGGCAAGAGTATTCCATAGACAGTGGTGTGTTCTTATTTTTTTATTAAATAATTTTTGATTTTTTTATTATAGTTGGCATACAATATTAGATTAGTTTCAAGTGTACAACCAAGTGATTAGACATTTATATAACATGTAAAGTGATCATTTTGATGAGTCTACCCATCTGACACCAAACATATTTATTACAATGCTATTGTTTATATTTCTTAATGCTATATTTGACATCCTCATGACTATTCTGTAACTACCAATTTGTATTTCTTAATCTCTTCACTTTTTTTACCCAAACCCCCTTCCATCTGGAAGTCTTCAAAATGTTCTATATCCTCTCTTTCTTTCTTTCAGTTTTTATAGTTTTATTTTTTCCTAATAGCATTAATATATATTATTCTTATATCACAATTGGATGATTTCGATGTCCTCTGTTTCTATTTTGCTTGTTAATTTGTTTTTTGGATTCTACATGTAAGTGAAATCATGTGACATTTGTCTTCTCTGACTTATTGTACTCAGCACAACACCCTCTAGGTTCGTCCATATTGTTGCAGATGGCAAGATTTCATTCATTTTTATGACTGAATCATATTGCATTATGTATATGCCCTACTTCTTTATTCATTCATCTATTGGTGGAAACTTAGGTTACTTCCATATCTTGGGTATTGTAAATAATGCAGCAATAAATGTATGGATATATATATCTTCTTGACTTGTTTTGGGTTTAATCAGAGAACTACCCAGAAGTGGAATTGCTAGGTCCTTTGTTGTCTCTCGTAGTCACTTTTTTTTCCTTTTTTCTTTTTAATTTTTTTTCTATTACCGTTTATCCTCCCACCCACAATCACCACACTTGTCCATGTTTGTGAGTCCTTTTTGCTCAATCTCTCCATCGCAACCCTCCCCTCAGAGCAGTCAGCTTGCTCTCTAACTTTGAGTCTTTCTCTGTTTTGCTTATTCAGTTTGTTCATTAGATTCCACATATGAGTGAAATCATACAGTATTTGCCTTTTTCTGAGTGGCTTTTTTCACTTAGCATAATGTTCTCCAGGTCTACCCATGCTGTTGCAAACAGTAAAATTTTCTTCTTTTTTATGGCTGAGTAGTATTCCATTGTGTAAATATTCCATAGTTATTTTAACCACTCATCTACTGATGGACATTTGCGCTACTTCCATATCTTGGTGATTGTAAACAATGCTGCAATGAACATAGGGGTGCTTATGTTCTTTTGAATTAGTGTTTTGGCTTCCTTCGGATATAGTCCCAGAAGTGGAATGGCTGGATCATAACATACAGTCTTCCAAAACTAAATCAGAAAGCGTCAGAATCTGAATAGACAGATTACACCTAGTGAAATTGAAGCAGTAATTTAAAAAACTCCCTACAAACAAAAGCTCTAGACCAGAGGCTTCACATGTGGATTTACCAGCTACATTTTGAGAAGACCTAATACCTCTCCTCAAACTATTTCAAAACATTCAAGAGGAGGAAAGACTCCTAAGCTCATTTATGAGGCCAGCATTATCCTAATTTCTAAACCAGATAAAGACACTATAAAAAAAATATATATATATATATATATGCGCCAGTATCCCTGATGAACATCGATGCTGGAATCCTCAACAAAATATTAGCAAACCTTTGTTTTAAAGTCTGTTTTATCTGGTATATGTATTGCCACCCCACCTTTTTTTTCCCTGTTTCCATTTTCATAGAATATCTTTTTCTGTCCCTTTCAGTCTGTGTATATCTTTCCATCTGAAGTAAGTCTTTTGAAGACAGCATATGTAAAGGTCTTTTTTGTTATCCACTGAGCCACTGTATGTCTTTTGATTAGAGCATTTAATCCATTTTCATGTAAAGTAGTTGTTGATTGATATGTATTTATTGCCATTTTATTCCTATTTTTTAATCTTTTTTTCTTCTTCTGGAAGACCCTATAACATTTATTATAACACCAGTTTAATAGGGATGAACTCCTTTAGCTTTTTCTTGTCTGGGAAACTATCCTAACATTCTGAATGATAGCTTTGCTGAGTAATCTTGGTTATGGATCCTTGCTTTTCATCACGTTGAATATTTTTGTTCCATTACATTCTGGCCTGTAAAGTTTCTGATAAGAAATCAGCTGACAGTCTCGTGGCATTCCCTTATAAGTGCTTTTTTTCTTGCACTTTTTTTCTTTCTTACTGCTTTTAAGAGTCTCGACCTTTAACATTTGGCATTTTCATTGTGATGTGTCTTGGTGTGGGCCTCTTTGAGTTCATCTCTTTTGAAACACTCTATGCTTCCTGGACTTGTATGTCTGTTTCCTTCACCAAGTTAGGAAAGTTTTCTGTCATTTTTTCAAATGGCTTTTCAATTCCTTGCTCTCTCTTCTTCCAGCACCCACCCCCATGATGCAAATGTTGGTATGCTTGATGTTGTATCCAAGGCTCCTTAAACTATCCTCAATTTTTTGTATTCTTTTTTTCTTTTGGTTTTCTGATGGGATGTTTTCTGCTTTCTTGTCTTCCAAAGCACTGATTTGACCCTTTGCTTCATGTACTCTACTATTGATTCCCTAAATTCTTCATAAGGATTATAAACTGAATATAATCTTTATAACTGAAGTTAGTATATCCTTAATTTCTGACTAGTTTTTGTTTTGTTTTCTGTATGTATTTCTATGTTTTTTATCTTTGTTGAAGTTCTCACTAAGTTTATCTATTCTTCCTCTAAGTTAATTGAGCATTGTATAACCAACCAGTGTTTTGAACTCTGCATCTGTTATTAGGTTACTTGTCTTCATTTTGTTTAGTTCTTTTTCTGGATTTCTCTCCTGTTCTTTTATTTGAGACATGTATCTTTGTCTCGTCATATTGTATGCTTGTTTCTACATGTTAGGTAGAGCTGGGTTAACCCTAACACCAATTGTAAATAGAGAGTGGGATACTGAACTGTAAGAACTCAGAACTCTATTCGGACAAAGTTGTAGTGGCAACTAATAAACCACTGAACACACGGAATCCTAACACAGCTAAATATGGGTCGTAGAATGGGTCACAGAGTGCCTCACAACACAGCAATATGGACAGGGTAGGGCAGGGTAGGGCATGAAGACCCATAGGGGCCACAGATATATTAACTGTAATGCATAAAACTGAATCTACAACCTTTCCGATTTTTAACCACCACAGGTAGTTCAGGATCAGCCTATTCTAAGGCTTTGCCCCTCTTACCAGTCTCGATGTGGCTTCTTTATAACCCTGGCCATAGAACTTCTGTTCAGCAAGATTTCACGCAGTTCTAAATGATGGTGGTTCTTAGTTGTAATTTTGATGTAGTTGTGGGAGGATACAATTCTGATTTAATTACTCTGCCATTTTGACCAGAAGTATTCATGTAAAGGAATTTAATATATGATGCATTATATGAGGTCTGTCCAGAAAAAGTATAGCCATTGTTAATATAACAAGAACAGTTTGTGCAACATTGATGTAACCTGGCAGCCAAGGAGAGTGGACTAGAATGTGCTTGCATGAACAATAACTTTGGGAGGTAGATGCCATTGAGTGAGCATGCATACTGAGCGAGTAGAGCAACAAATGTGCATCAAATTTAGCATCAAGCTTGAACATTCCTCCATGGAAACTATTCAGATGATTCAGAAGGCCACAGCTATGGGCATCTGGTGATTGGCACCTTCATCACAACAATGCTCCTGCTTATGCATCACATCTCATGCAGAGTTTTTTGGAGAAACATCAAATCACCCAGGTGACTTAGCCCCCTTACAGCCCAGATTTGGTGCCCTGTAACTTCTAACTTATCCCACAATTAAAATCACTTTTGAAAGGACAGAGATTTCAGACTGTCAGTGAGATTCAGGAAAATATGACAGGGCAGCTGACGACAGTTGGGGGAACTGCATGAGGTCCCAAGGTGCCTTTATTTGCATTTTCTAGAATTTTATATGAATGGAACCTTTTTTTTTTCTGTCTACCTTTTTACTTAGCATAGTTATTTTGAGATTACTCCAAGTTGTTACATATTTCAGTGATTTGTTTTTATTACTGAGTATTACTCCATTGTATGGATATATCACAATTTGTTTATCCATTTACTTGTTGATGGATGTTGGGGTTGTGTTTCCACTCTTTGGCTATTGTGAATAAAGGTGCTGTAAACATCCACATAAAAGTCTTTGTTTGGACATGAGCATTCATTTCTCGTAGGTAAACACCAAGGAGTATAATGGCTGGATTATATGGTAGGTATGTGTTTATCTTTGTAAGAAATTGAAAATTGTTTTCCAGAGTGGTTGTACCATTTTACATTCATACTAGCAGTACATGAGAAGTCTAGTTCTGCATCATTACCGACACTTCCTGCAGTGAGTCTTTTAAAATTTTAGCTTTTCTAGCTGTGGAATGGCTTGGGTCCTGGGAGTTCTTTATATATTTTAGATATGTCCTTTATCAGATTTATGCTTTTTAAATATTTTTCCCAGTTTATAACTTGGTTTTGGTTTTGAAGAGCAAAAGCTTTTAATTTCATGAAGTATAATTATCTATTTGTCGTTTTATGCATTGTGCTTTCAGTACTGTCTTAATTAAATCTACCTAGTCCAAAGTGACTAAGGAAGTTTTATAATAAAGTTTTAGGTTTTCTATTTAGGCGTACTGTTTGTTCTTAGTTTATTTTTGTCTATGGTGCAAGGTATGGATTGAAATACCCTTTTCTGTGTTTACCTATTTACTTGTTTACCACCACTTGTTAAAAAACTATATTTTCTCCATTGAATTGCCTTTGAACATTTGTCAAAAGTCTGTCCATATATGTGTATCATTGCCTTTTTGAGCTGATAATATGTTTGTAGAAATTTAAATAATACCAGACAGAATAATAGAGAGAAGGTTCTTACCTATTCTTTGTAGAATTATTTGGTGTTCTAGGATTCATAAGATTAAACAAAATAACCACTAAAATTATAACATTTTTAACTTTCGACAAACGTTTTTATTTTATATCAGAAGGTTATTCTGTGATGATATTTGGCTTTAGCTTTGGCCTGATGTAAATACTGATTTTTAAAATCTTGGGCCCTAACAAAGGATATGAAGAACCTACATACTGAAAACTACAAAGCACTATTAAAAGAGATTGAAAAAGACACAATGAAATGGAAAGTTATTTAGTGTTCACGGATTGGGAGAATCAACATAGTTAAAACGGCCACATTACCCAAAGCAATATACAAGTTTAATGTAGTCCCCATCAAAATCCAAATGTTTTTTAAAGAAATAGAACAAAAAATCATCACATTTGTACAGAACCACACAAACTCCTGAATAGCTAAAGCAATCTTGAGGAAGAACAACAAAGCTGGAGGTATCACTCCCTGGCATCAAATTATACTACAGAACAATGATAATTAAAACAGCATGGTATTGGCAGAAAAACAGACAGATGGACCAATGGAACAGAATTGATTGCCCAGAAATAAAACCACATGTATATGAGCAAATAATTTTTTGACAAAGGAGCCCAAAAAACACACAATGGAGAAAAGAGAGCCTCTTAAAGAAATGGTGCTGGGAAAATTGGAAAGCCACATACAAAAGAATGAAACTAGATTACATTTTGTCCCCATGTACAAAATTAATTCAAAATGGATCAGAAACCTAAATAAGATCTAAAACAACAAATTGTATAGAAGAAAACATAGTTACTAAACTTTTGGACCTTGGTCTTAAGGTTACTAAACTTAGGAATTTGATCACAATGGCAAGGGAAATAAAGGCAAAAATAAATGAATGGGACTATATCAAACTAAAAAGCCTCTGCCCAGCAAAACAAAAAGGTAACAAATACAGTGGGAGATGATATTTGCAAACAGCAGCTCTGACAAAGGGGTTAATATCCAAAACATGTAAAGAACTCATACAACTCAACACCAAACAAACAATCCAGTTTTTTTTAAAAAATGGGCAGAGTACTGCTTTGGCTGGTATGGCTCAGATGGCTGGGCATCATCCTGCAGACTGAAAGGTGGCCAGTTTGATTCCCAGTTAGGACACATGCCTGAGTTGCAGGTTCAGTCCCCAGTCAGGGCACGCAGAAGGCAGCTGATCAATGTTTCTCTCACATTGATGTTTTTCTTTTTCTCCCTTGCTTCCCCTGTCTCTGAAGTCAGTAAAAGCAAAACACATTTTTTAATGAACACAGGATCTAAACAGACACCTCTCCCAAGAAGACGCACAAATGGCCAACAGATACATGAAAAGATGTTCAGCTTCACTAGCTATTCGGGAAATGCAAATCATAATTACAATAAAAGACCACCTCACATCTGTTAGAATAGCTGTTACCAAGACAGGTAATACCAAGTGTTGGAGAGGTTGTAGAGAAAAAGGAACTCTCATTTACTGCTGGTGGGAATGTAACTCTTACAGATTCATGATTCCTTTCTCTACGAAAGTAAACTGTGTCTGCAAATAAGTATTTTATTGTAATCAACTAGATTTTTCTTCATCTTCTAGCTGTTATTTCCAAAAGTAGTTTTTAATCGGCTGGATAGAATGTACTTTTTCAAGTGTTACATTAAAATAATATTTCAGTGTCAATGAAGTGTCCTGGGAATTGTACATAAATATTGTCTTAGAACCTTAGTGTTTAGCTTTTATATAACACCTCATCCTTGGTCCAATCAGCTGTATCATCCAAAACTGGTAGTAAAAAATTATTTCTGGGATGAGATTACCAGGTATAGTACATTAACCAATAGCAATGTACTTATAGGAGTAGGCCTTGTAAAATGGAAGGAAAATAAAGTGGGCCATCTGGTGTGCTGTGATTTTGCCACTGCAGTGTTCTGCAGTGTGTGTGGAGGAGACTGATGACTCATTAGAGCAGATGGTTGCCTGTGCTAACCTTCTGGATATTTCCTCTTCTACAGCAGTTTTTTGTTGTTGTTTTTTTTTCAATATTTCAAAAAATATGGAGGAGACCCCTACAATTTGTGATTGTAAGAATCTTAAATTACAGTTATCCTTGAAGTAAGGGTCGACAGCTTAAGGCAAAAATTTGATGTAATCATTGAGTTGATTTCTCTATGAGTACAGCTGTGTATACCACATTATCTTCTTGAAAGCAACTATCATGCTTTTATTTTTTAAATGATTGAGAGCAGCAAGAATAGCTGCATGTTCTATTGGAAAGAAAGAATTAAATAGCATAAAAACTTTAGCATTAAATCAGAATGATAGTTCGGACCTTATGGAGATTTAGGGTAAGATTAACTTTCAGTATTACCTAACCTGCACTATAATTTTCTCACTGCAACTTAAAATGTTTTGGGAGGTTGCTTTCTTAACATCTTTAAAAACCTCTGCTTTTTCATATAGAGCAGCAATTTTTAACTGGTATGCCGCAGGACTTTTTAAAACATACAGTACTTGACTATTTAGTCAGAGGGAAATGACAACACCCAACACAACAATATCTGTCTGGTGTGAATCAATCAAAATGCCTATTTTATTTTTGATGGATTGGCAAAAAATACAATTTTTTTGTTGTGCTGCAGAATTTTACTAATTAGTTTATGTATGTCATGAGATGAAAAGGTTGAAAACCACTGACACAGAGCCATAAGCATTTAAGAGTGAATCAAATTTCAGGGGAGTAATTGTATTTTCATTGTTAATGTGTTATGACTATGCTTATCAAATCGCTATATGCTCAGCCCAATTCAGTCATGAAGTCAACGTAATGCATCTACCTAATAAATCATTTTTATTTTATTTGTGAGGAGGTAGCATTTTTTTCTTACAAAACAGATATTGTATGTGATGTTGAAGAGGAGCAAATGCAGGCAAGCACAAAACGTCAAAAGCAATGTTCAGTACAATTCTGTTGAAACGCTGGCATTAGGAGAAAATGCTAGTACTTAATAAAATTTACATTCAACATTAAAAATATATACAAGAGCATACAAAGAAATTTCACTGCTTGCGGTGATAATTCACTGATACAACATCCTATTCTCAGTCAAAATTCTGGGGAGAAGAAGGGTGGGGGAGGTTATTCACTTCAGGGTTTGCTTGTCATTCTGCTGTTAGATGTTTAACTGTTAAGAGTTTGGACCTAGAAAAAGAATGTTTTCCAATTCTATCAAAATACAGTACTTTAGAAGTTAAATAAACTTTTATGAGTTGGGACTTATTTTCTTGTAACTACTGATGGTGGGGCACCATCTAAGATTTAAAAGATGAGTGAGTTCCTTGTAGAAGCTAAGGCTTTGGTTGTATGGGGTCTTGGCCTTTATTTCAGTTGCTTGATTTAGCCTGAGCATTGAACTACATGTCCTGCTTTCTAAACCCACTTTTGTATTTCTTTTCCCATTTTCACAAAATAACTGAGACAAAACAGGCCAAAAATGACATGTAGTGGTTTAAGTGTGAGTCTTTAAGTTTTAGTTGTCCTGGGAGTAATTGTTCTGTATTTATATTTTGGGTTCTCCTGAAGAAGATGCCAAGAAAGATTTTGATGTATAAGGTATTTGTTAGGAATCAATTTGTGTGAAAGGAAGGAAGCAGAAGCAGAATTGGGCAGAAGAATTTGAAATGCAATGCAAGTCCAACAAAATCTCAGCCAAATTGGCAGGGAATCTGGAGGGAAGTATTGCCTGTTAGCATATCCCACATCGGGCTGATGTGACTGGGTCTTTATACCTCCACTTTGCTTAGTCTCCAGGTACAGGTTGCTCTGAAGGATGTGAATTCAGGCTAGGCACAGACCTACCCTGAAGGGCTGACAGCTGTTGGTTGTCTACTGACCACAGTTCCCTGTCCTTTCAGGACTGGCAGTTGGGGTACTGCATCTCCATGTCTAATCCGATAAATTACTGCCTTAAGGCAGACTTTTGTCCCCTGTACCTTAGAGAATTGTTTAGATGCAAAGAACAGAAAGCATCCTGGTTATAGGTTTTGGAGTCAGACTGCCTCGGTTCAAATCCCGCCTTTGCTGGTTGGTAATTCTGTGGTCTTGGATCAAGTTACTTAAATCTCCATTCTTTCAGCTTCCCTATGTGTTAAAGGGGAGGTGGTATTAAGGAGATCTGAAGGTATTCAGTAACTATTCACTGAGTACTTGTTTTCTTTGCACCTAATGAAACTTGAATTCTACATAGTGATACAGACAGTAAACAAGTACATGAATGATTATAATCTTTCAGTAGTTAATTATAAGTGCTCCAAGGAAAATCAAGGTAAGAGGATTGAGGATGACAATGAGAGGAAGGGGAATATTTCATTGGAGTGAGGAAAAAACATTTCAGGCAGTGGCACAGTAAGTATATAGCTGTGTGTTGCTGGAGCTGAGATTAAAATTTTCATTAAAACACCAAAAGTGGACAAAAGTGCTTGGAATTCCTTCGTTATGCTTTAAAAACTGGTATTTTCATAATTTTACCTGAAAGATGTGTTCATGGCTGGTTTGGGGGTGTTTTTGCAACCACTTCTCTGCACATAACACAATGGAGTAGAGAAAGCTAAATTACTCATAATCATTGTATTTTTCTCCTCTAACACTGTCTTTTAAAGAAGTAGAATCATCTTGATTTTATTCACATACAGTTGACCCTTGAGCAAAACAGATTTGAACAGTGCATCCACTTATACAAGGTCTGTCCAGAGTAAGTCCAGCCATTGTTACTATAAAGGGAATAGTATAATAGGAATACATCAATAGTTACATTGATGTAACCTGGCAGCCAAGGAGAATATGACTGGAATATTCTCCAGTCATATTGGAGAATATGGAATGCATGAACAGTGACGACTACTGTACTAGTCAGTGGGAGTGGTAGACGCCATTGAATGAGCTTGAGTACTGTGTGGCCATTGCATTCAAAATGACTGCAAGTAGAGCAGCAAATCACCAAATTTTGTGTTAAGCTCTAACATTCCTCTGTGGAAACTATTCAGATGATTCAGAAGGCTGCAGCTATGGGCAGCTGGTGATTGGCAGCTTCATCACAATGCACCTGCTCATGCATCACAGATCACGCAGAGGTTTTTTTTGTTGTTGTTGTTTTTTGTTTTGTGAAACATCTAATCACTCAGGTGACTCAGCCCTGCTACAGCCCAGATTTGGTGCTCTGCAACTCCTGACTTTTCCCAAAACTAAGATCACCTTTAAAAGGGAAGACATTTCATACCATCAGTGAATTTCAGGAAAATACAATGGGTCAGCTGATGGCAATTCCAACAAAAGATTTTGCAGAGTGTTTTGAACAGTGGGAGAGACGCTGGATAACTGAGGTCTTAAGGTGCCTGCTCTGAAGGGAACTGAGACATTGTCCTATGTACAGTGTTTCTTGTATCATCAATAAATTGTCTTTTTCATATTACATGGCTGCATAATTTCTAGACAGACCTCATGTGGAATTTTTTCCCAGTAAATACATGCAGGTAATACTAATGTATATTCTTTTCCTTATGATTTTCTTTTTATTAATTTAATCTTTTTTTTCACATAACCTTTTAGTTTCCTTATACCTCTTCCTCCCAGCAGTCACCACACTGTTGTCCATGACCATGAGTCCTTTTTCCTTTTTGCTCAATCCCTCCACTCCTAAACCCTCCCCCCAGCTAGCTGTCATTCTGCTCTCCATCTATGAGTCTGTGCCCATTTTCCTTGTTTGTTCAGGTTGTTCACTAGATTCCACATAATTTTCTTTACTGTAACTTTATTGTAAAAATAGAGTATATACTACATTATAATATACAGAATATGTGTTAATCAACTATGCTATCTGTAATACCTCTGCTCAGTAGTATACTGTTAGTAAAGTTTTGGGGGAGTCAAAATTTATATGTGGATTTTCAACTGTGTTGGAGGGTCGACATCACATGTTGTTCAAGTATGAACTGTGTAAGACTATGAATCAGATAAATGCAGATTTGTGGATCTGGCTGAAAGCATCTCCAAGTAGGAAATATGTAGAATTGTCACTTAGGCTTTTGATTCTCTTATTCATTTGATGTCACTGTTCCTTACACTTGCTGTTTTTGGTATAAACTTAACAACATATTCCTAAAGACAAAAATATTAAAAACCATAGAATCATCAGTTCTCATGGTGACTAGGATAATCCAGCTGCATGATAAATCTACAAGGCAGCTGAATTGTGAACAAACCCATTTGATTTCTACTAATCATTGCTCATACATTTAGAGGTCCTCACTTTTTTAAAATGAAAGTACATAAATTCTTTTTTTAGTATTTTATTTATTTATTTTTAGAGAGAGGGGAAGGGAAGGAAAAGAGAGAAACATCAATGTGTGGTTGCTTCTCACGCACCCCCTATGGAGGACACAACTTGGGTCACAACCCAGGCATGTGCCCTGACTGGGAATCAAACGAGTATCCCTTTGGTTCTCAGGCCAGTGCTCAGTCCCCTGAGCCACACCAGTTGAGGCTTAAAAGTACATAAATTCTTATATTAGAACATCAGCCTTAGCCAGATGGCTCAGTTTGTTGGATCATCGTCCCATGCACCAAAAGGTTGCAGATTTGATTCCCTGTCAGGGCACATAACAAGGTTGTGTGTTTGACCCCCATTTAGAGCGCGTACAGGAGGCAACCAATTAATGTATTTCTCCCTTCCTCTCTCCCTAAAGGCAATAAAAAACATATCCTCAGGTGATGATTTTTTTTTTTTAATCAGAAAAGGCCATTTTTGCCTCATGTACACCTTTATGAACCCTAGGAGATTTGGACCATCTGTAAGGAAGCGCTACTGTAAACTCTAATGCCTTCTTGTCATTTTTCAAATCTCAGCTCAGCCTCCTCTAAGTCACTCCTGTCCTGCCCAAGTCTAGGTTTAACTGCCTGTGTTTTATGCTCTTCTAGAGGAGCCTGCACTGCTCCTATGAGAGCACATATGTCACCTTATTGTGATTACCAGTTTGTCTTTTAGCCCACCAAGACAGAAGCTCCTTGGGGGAGATTGTGTCTTACTCCATTATATTTTCAACTTATAATACAGCACCTGGCACATCATTGATGCTTTAAAAAATATATTTAGTTTTAGAAACTAAAGTTATGTTGAAAGTATGCATAATAACTAAGAAAAAGCTAGACAAGTGACTAGATGTGGTTCAAGCAACAAAGAAGATAAGAATACATAGATAGTTTTTAGAAATTAGGCAGTCTTAGCTTACATTAACAGAACATTAGTTTATCAGTATTACTTTTCTATTAGACTTACTGCTAGGTACCTAACAACAGTCCCATTAGATTTTACAGGTGAAACCAAGGCTCTTAAAGTTAAAATAATTTAATTTGCCCAAGGACACTTTTTAAATTCAAACTCACGTTTGATTCAAAGCCTTGGTCTCTTGTCATATAATGAAACATCCAGAACAAATGAAGTGATACTCTTTAGTACTTACTCATACAGTATCTAGAATACCTTTTTTATTCTTATTTTGTTTGCTCTGATTTAAAATAAACATTGACATTATGAAACACTTCCAGAAAAGGATAGCCTAAGAAATAAAAGATCTGGAAAAAGATTATCTTTTGAGGAATAGTTGAAAGCACTAAAGAGAATTTACTTAGAGAGGGAACATACTTACTCTGGGGCTCTAGTACTTCAAAGAAACAGGGTCAGAGGGTAGAAGTTACGGGGAAGGTGATTTGGATTCGATATAAAACAATTTTCTAAAAGGAGATTTCTAAAAGTAGAATGAATTTTCAATATTGAGGCCCTGTTTAAATAGTAAAATTTTTATAAGCATTTTACATTTCATAAGAAACATTTTAACAAGTTTGTAATTTAATCATAACCCTGGGGTAGATGGTAAGCATTATTCCTATCTTACAAAGAAACATATTAAGAGATTTTAATTTGTAGCATGTGACTGGCAGAATCAGCTGTGTCCCGTCTGCTGACTCAAGGTGTTGTGCCATTTCCACTTTAATAGACAGATGATTATGCATCATGAATGCCCAGGAGGAAATACCCATATTTAGGAAAGAAGTTAGACTGTGTGATTATCAAGTTCTCTTCTGACTTTGAAAATGTTTGATTTTGAAATTCGACCTCATTTGAGCCCTGGCCAGTGCAGCTCAATTGATTGGAATGTCATCCCTTGGACCAGGGGGTTCCAGATTTGATTCCCAGTTGGGGCACATGTGGAAAGCCAACCAGTTGATGTTTCTCTCCCACAGCAATGTTTCTCTCTGTCTCTTTTTCTGTCTCTAAAGCAATGAAAATATGGCCTCTGGTGAGGATAAAAAAAATTTTTTTTTTACCTCATTTGCTTATTCACTGCTTCTTCGAAGACTTTGCCCAACCCATTTCTCAAATGTGTTTGTACCTAAGCTTTGTTGTTTTTTTCCCCCATTGTCTAACTGGTTTCTAGAAAAACTTGTTCCATCTCTTTATATTCTAGTCTTTGTAGTCCCATACCTGCTTAATCAATATCCCCTTCTTTAGGAAGCTGAAAATCATGGTAAACCAATTTTCCCTTTTCATTATTTCCTCCCTCAAATGCCCTTCCAGGTAATTTTTCTACTGAGGACCCCAAAATCCTTGTGTTCTTCATTTTTAAAGATTTTTTAATTCTTGTTCAATTACAGTTGTTGCCACTTCCCCCCATTACTCTCCCCTGCCCTACCAGCCCCCACCCCACATTCAATTTTCCCTACTCCCAATTGTCCTCATCCTTTAGTGTGATAATTGTAACTCTAGAAGTATTTTGTTTCTTTTTCCTTTCTGACTTATCACCAAAATCATCTACAAGCTCTTGGTACATTTCCTGCTCCTTAGATCATATTTGATTAACTTTTTTCCTATATCTTCATAGGTTTTTAATCTTTGTTGTCACTCTTGCCTGTTTCTTTAATCACCCACTTTTAGCTCTGACCACCATCTCCCTTTGATGGCAGTAGTATATCAAACCAGAAGTCCACTGTTAATGATTTTGTTCTTATACTTCCCTCATTGATTCCTTGCTATCTTGGTTAATGGATTACAAATTATGTTCCATGGAATATATGGTTCTACTGCTCCTTCAAGAGCTCTCCAGACTGAAAAACATTCTTCATCTCACCAGAATTGATCCCCAAGGCTCACGGTTTGGTTTTCTTTGCTTTATGTATTCTTTGTATCTGGGCTTAACTCAATCATCCTCAAAAGCCTCAAAACTTACTTCAAGCTACCTGTGTTCTCTACTTCATCCACATTAGTAACACTTCTCCCACATTCAAGTTATTTCTCCTTGGTGGGCAGTGTGTGGTCATATTGAACACTTAAGCCATTGTGCTTTATATAGTACAGTTGTTCAGCACCAGTGAAAGTTCCTTTTATTCATGATCCTCATTCCCTACATTTAACACAGTTCCTTTTCTTTGGTAGGAGCTCAGTAGACATTTAATAAATTGAATTCCATTGACACTCAAACCATAACTATTTCTAGAGTTTTTCAGTGTAATCTGTTAAATTAACTAATCATTTTTCCCATAAAAGTTCTTTCCCAATCTTCAGTTATTTCCTATTGTTTGTAGATTCAAGTCTACTTGGCATTCATTTCAAGACCCACAAATAAAGCGCTCTCTACCTTTGCATCTTTATTTCTCACTTTTGTCCTAATATAACCCTTTTATTCTAGTCAGAATGGTCTGTTAATTTCCTATAAATATTCTCTCCATTCTTTTCTTGTTATTTCCCCATTTAGAATGCCTTTGCTACTCTTTTTTTTTCTATTTTTTCCAAATTCTACACCTTCAACATATCTTCCCTAAACATTCTAATCTTTGAACTTTTAGTATGTAAGTTATATTATTTGATACTCTGTTACTTAGTGATCTGTCACCCTTTATGGTTGGTTTGGGGGCATTGTTTAACTTTGTATATGTGCATGTATTTTATCTCCATTATTATTAAACATCTGTAATTATTATTAAGTTATACCAGTAGTTAAAAAAAAAACTTTCTACTTTGGAATCCGCCACCAATTTTTTATTAGCCTTAATACTAGTATATTCTTTAGGTAATTGTCAGTTTGTACATCCATAAAGAAAAAAGATTGAACTGAGTTGCTTACACTATTCTGTGTTCTGCTAAGGGAAAAAAAAAATGGAAAATCCTTTCAGAAAATTTTTAAAGATTGATAATACATTAAAAAATTAAATGTACATAAAGGAAAGAAACAAATGGGATCTCATCAGTATTAAAAGCTTCTGCACGGCTAAAGAAAACAGTATTAAAATAAAAAGAGAACCAACTGTATGGGAAAACATATTTACCAATACCTCAGACAAGGGTTTAATCTCCAAAATATATAAAGAACTTACACGACTCCACTCTAAGAAGACAAGCAACCCAATTAAAAAACGGGCAAAGGACTTGAACAGACACTTCTCCAAGAAGGACATACAGAGGGTCCGGAGACACATGAAAAGATGTTCACTATCGCTAACCATCAGAGAGATGCAAATTAAAACCACAATGAGATACCACTTCACACCAGTCAGAATGGCCATCCATAAACAAAGCAACAAACAACAAATGTTGGAGGGGATGTGGAGAAAAGGGAACCCTAGTGCACTGTTGGTGGAATTGCAGACTGATACAACCACTATGGAAAACAGTATGGAACTTCTTCAGAAAACTAAAAATGGATCTGCCTTTTGACCCAGCAATTCCACTGCTAGGATTATATCCTAAGAACCCTGAAACACCAATCCAAAAGAACCTATGCACCCCAATGTTCATAGCAGCACAGTTTACAATAGCCAAGTATTGGAAGCAACCTAGGTGCCCATCAGTAAATGAGTGGATCAAAAAACTATGGTACATTTACACAATGGAATTCTATGCAGCAGAAAGAAAGAAGGATCTCGTACCCTTTGCAACAGCATGGATGGAGCTGGAAAGCATTATGCTAAGTGAAATAAGCCAGGCGGTAAAAGACAAATACCATATGGTCTCACCTTTAACAGGAACCTAAACAACAAAACAAACAAGCAAAATATAACCAAAGACACTGAAATAGAGAACAGGCTGACAGTGACCAGATGGAAGAGGGGAAGGAATTTCAGGGGGAAAGGGGAAGGGTTTACGGGAACAAAGTATAAAAGACACATGGACAAAAACTAGGGGGGAGTGGAAATGGGAGGGAGGTGGGGAGGGCTGGGGGGGGTGGCATAGGCTGGGATGGGAATAAAAGAAATCTGTACTTGAACAACAATTAAAATAAAAAAATTAAATGTAAGATATAATTTGTTAGATGGTGAAAAATAAAGCAGTGAAAGAGGGAAGTAGTTGTGATTTTAAATAGGTGGGCAGAGAAGCTTCTTAAAGTAGGGGACAGTTGAGTGAAGACCTGAAGGAGGTACAGGAGCAGATGTCTGCGAGAAGAGTACTACAGATAGAGGGAGCAACATGTACGAAGACCCTGAGGCAGGAATGTGTACATGTTTTTGAGAAACAGCAGAGTTCAGTGTATACAGGGGTAGGCAAAAGTAGGTTTATGGTTGTGAGTACATGAAATAGTTTATTATTGTATTATTATTTATTTATTACTGAATTATTTATTTGTATTACCACTGTAAACCTAATTTTTCCCACCCCTGTGTTAAGGGGACAAGTAAATGAAGAGAAGGTCAGAGATAATGGGGGAGAAGGCAAGGTGTAGGGCTGGATAAGCCATTGGGAAGACTTCACATTGTTACACTCCTTGGCATTTTCTATGGAATATTTTTCATAGGGAATTGTAGAGCATCTAGGAATGAGGTCCTTTTAACCAAATTTAAGAATTTTATGTTTTACTTTGAAGAGTTGGTAATAACTCAAGATGGTAATAACACTGAAGATGAGAGTTGGCCACCTATTTTGGTTCTTTCGCTTTAGGGTTTGTAATTATAACTTAATTTCTTTTACTATAGGTAAATTAACATGATGGATTTCTCCAAGCTACCAAAAATACTCAATGAAGATAAAGAAAGTGCATTTGGTTATGTGCATGGGGTCTCAGGTCCTGGTAAGTAATATATAATAATCTCAGTGACAAAGATTCCTAACTTCAGTTGTCTGTTGAAAGTGTTTTAGGTAGAAATACACAAGGTTCTGGTCACCTACATAAATTCTGTCCTGAAAAGATTTTATAGCTGTAGCCACAGCTGGGTGTCTCAGTTGGTTGGAGCATCATCCCCTACTCCTAAAGGTTGCAGGTTCCATCCCTTCCCAGGGCATGTCTGGGAAACAAACTGATGATGTTTCTTTGTCTTTCTGTCTCTTTCTCTCTGTCTCTGTCTCTGTGTATCTCTCTCTCCCCCTTCCCTAAAAAGCAATGGAAAAATTGCAAGGCGAGGGAAAAAAAAACACTTTATGACTGCTGTAAGACTGAGGTAATACCTCCATCCTAAGGGCTCATCTAATATCCATTATCTAAATTTGATCATTATTGAGTTACTAATTTGTGATAGCATGTTTATTGTGTAAATGTATAATCACTGTTTAGAATTTTACCTATTTTTTGTTGAATCTGAGATTAAAAAGATATAAAGTTTATAGTTTTTAGTATGTAATACCATGTAAATTATAAGTATTCAGTAAATATGTTAATTTGGTTCGAGCTTTAATGTTTTCAGAGCATTTCTCAGCAGTATCAACCCTAGCTCTTCACATATATAAATCCTTCTGCGTGGGTGTTTCAAATATCACTTAACCAAGTAGCTGTGGAAAAGAAGTCTTATGACATGACAGTAGAAAGGAGTTTTATAGCTCATGTTCATTTTGCCAAAACTTTGGGTACTGCTGTATTTTAAATAATCTCATTCTAGTATTCACTTTGTTATTCTATTATACTATCTTTTCATAAACCTTATGCTGTTGCCTTTTTGTTCTAATCAAGATGGAGGTGATGACCCTTTTCGGTGTTCATGCAAATGAAGACTGACAGTAACTGTGCTTCGTATTTCTCCTCAGGAAGTTTAGAATTTGGTGTTTGAGCTTCAACTCAATGGCAAGCAGTACATTTTACAGTTTTCAGTCTCTTTTGCCATTCAGAGAAACAATTTTCGCCTTGATCATAAGTTTTTAGAAAAGATGAACAGGCTACACACAAGAACTTTTAGGAAAAAGACAAAAAAACAATAAAAAAAGTTCAGGTATTCCTAACCGGTATGGCTCAGTAGAGTGAGGGGTTGCTGATTGATTCCCAGTCAGGACACATGCCTACATTATTGATACCCCATAGGGAAGCATATGAGAGGCAACCGATGGGTGTTTCTCTTCCTCTGTTTGTCTCACCCTTCTCCTGTCTCTAAAAATAAAATATTTCTCACTAAAGAGTTTAGGTAAAAATATTTTTCTGAAACTTGTAGAAAATTCCTGGAATCTATTTATAATCTTTTAAGTACTTAATAGGATAAAGAAATGACATACTTTTGGTTTATGAAATAAGATTTAAAATTTTAGTTATTTCTGGTATTTCAATTCATATTATATAGTAAGTATAGAGATAAATATTTATGAAATTAATAAATTTTCATTGTTCTAAAAAAACAGATTTTAATACTTTAATAGTTTTCACTTCAATATTGCCTAATACACTGCTCTAATCAATTATATCAGAACGATAAATATTAAAAATAGATTTATTCCTATACCTCTCTGAAAATTTACACCCCTCCCTCCCTACCAGAAAGGTAATTTTGGCGTAGTAGACAATGTAGTCCAAAATGGTATGTACAAATTCTGGTTCAGTATTTATAAGAACTTGGATTCTTAATCAAGATTTCACCCATTAGTGGTAACTGATTATAAATATCCCTGTGGTGTATGAAAAAAGTTTTGTGGATGCATATGTGAGTTTTTCTAGGTAGAACTGTCATTAGTTTAGGAAAAAGGCCTCTGTCCCAGAAGTTTTAAGATAAACCATTGCTATAACATGGTAGAGAGTAAAGATGTTGTTTCAGATATTGTCTCTCAAAGGAATGATGATAGCACAACAAACGGATTGAGTGGCATTCCACCATGCTACTAGCTAAAGTTCCTGTTCTGATTTTAGTTTTGGAAGTTTTTAATATTGTCCTCAAACCCGTCATTTCATGTATCTTAGCAAGCTGAGTTGATCAAAACCCATATTTATATTATGGGTTATTATGGATTATTATGGTTATGTTATGTAAATGAATAATCTTTAGCCTAACGAATTTATTTTGTTTCCTTCTATATTATGTGCTAAAAATGTGTCTTTCTGTGAAACTACATGTATGTTCCATAGTGACTGTTTTATTTTTCTTATAAATATATGAGAGAGCTGTTTTATTGGATTTACAGGATATTTTAATTGTCTATAACTTCCACAGTGTCTTAAGTCATCATAACACTCATGTTCTTTTCAGTCGTTACAGCCTGTGACATGGCAGGTGCAGCCATGTACGAGCTGGTGAGAGTGGGCCACAGCGAGTTGGTAGGAGAGATTATCCGATTGGAGGGTGACATGGCTACTATCCAGGTGTATGAAGAAACCTGTATCCTTTTTGGTTCAAATTCTTCCACTTGCTACAAGTCACATTTTAAGGATTTATGGCAAAATAGAAGCAACAACCAGTGATACAGAAACTGAAATGTTGGTGTTAGCAATCTGATTTATACAGGAGGATATTGAAGAAAGGTACTAAGAATTAGTGCTTTTCTTATTAAATTGGTGTTCTCTCTTCTACCACCCTGGCTGGTGTGGTTCATGGACTGAGCACTGTCCTATAAACCGAAAGGTCGCCAGTTTGATTCCAGGTCAGGGCACATGCCTGGGCTGCAGACTAGGTCCTCAGTAGCAGGCGTGTGGGAGGCAACTGATTGGTATTTCTCTCCCTCTCTTTATCTTGTCCTCTCTCTTCCTCTAAAAATAAGTAAATAAGAAATTAGCATTATCTTCTGAACTTTCATTACCCTTAATATTTCAGTAGTTAACAATCTTTAGGGGGAAGCAATTAGAGACATATTGTAGAAGAAACAATGAACAATAACATCATTAGTTAGTATGGTTAAAATTCTCAAATTATTCCCGTTTAAAATACTAAATCCATAAATAAATTAGCCACCACTCTCTTTTTTCTAATAAACAGTGCTGTGTGATGCATTGCATTATAGTTTTAGCATTAGGAATGTTTACTCTTGGTTTAGTTAGCATAATTTTGGCTTTTAAACAGTATTTTTAATTTTCTATAAAAAAAAAAAAAAGAGATAGCCCTGGCTGGTGTGACTCAGTGGATTGAGCGCAGGCCTGCGAACCAAAGGGTCCCTGGCTTGATTCCCAGTCAGGGCACGTGCCTGGGTTGCGGGCTAGGTCCCCAGTAGCGGGTACACAAGAGACAGCCACACATTGATGTTTCTTTCCCTGTCTTTCTCCTTTCCTCCCCCTCTCTAAAAATAAATAAAATTTAAAAAAATAATAAAGTGATAAAGAGTTAAGCTTTATGAAGAGAAACACTTTTTTTTTCTTTTGCTTCATTTGTATATTTTACTTAGATTGGTTCTCAATATCAGCATTAATTCTTTAGCTATTTAAGATTTATTTGGTACAATAAATCTTTTTTTTTCCCTCCCTCTGTACTAAAATGCATGCTTGCCAATAACTTTTCTGTCTGTGTGAGTACTGGGGTGCTAATTCAAAACAAAGTCATCTGAAAAATTTAAGCTACACTATTTACTGTAGCCAAGATTTGGATACAGCCTAAGTGCCCATCAGTAAATGAGTAGATAAAAAAACCGTGGTATATTTACACAATGAAATAATACACAGCAGTGAAAAAGAAAGGATTCCTACCTTTTGCAACAGCATGGATGGAACCAGAGACTATTAGGCTAAGCGAAATAAGCCAGTGAAAGACAAATATCATATGATCTCACTTATAAGTGGAATCTAATGAACAAAATAGACTAATGAGCAAAGTAGAACTAGAAGCATAGAATCATGGAATAGACTGACAGCTGCAAGAAGGAGGGGTGAAGTGGGGACTGATTGAAAGAAGGGGAAGGGATTAGTCAAAGAACATGTATATATTACCTATGGACATGGACAATGGTGTGGGGATTGACTGGGAGTGGGGGCAGGCTCGGTGGAGGGGGATGAAGGGGGGAAAATGGGACAACTATAATAGCATAAACTACAAAATATTAAAAAGAAAACATTTACTAATATGATGCTGAAAGTAAACTAATTTAATTGAAAAATTAAAAGTGGTAAAAAAAGTCATCTCAAAAACTTAAATGAGAAGTTCGTAGCTATGAAATCGTATCTAGTCAAAAGGATTTTTTTTCTACTTTTTATCTTTTATTTAATCTTTTACATGGTTTGCAGATTTAAAATAAACAAATGAACATGTATATAGTTTCAGTCCTCCTCGCTTTTGTCATCCTGTATCTGGCCAGTTTTCAGAATACACACACACATGCATGCAGCCTTTTTTATTAAGTGTATTTTTTTTTTATTGTATATCCTTCTGGTTTGTTAATTGCATATATGAACCAATATAAATATGTATTTTGTATTTTTCTTCCCTTTTTTCCTAGAAAATAGCATATTATATGCATTTAGAATTAAGTGTATAGATATGTGATAAGTTACAGTAAAATGTTAATGGTAGAATCTAGTAGAGGTTGAAGATGGAGTTCACTGTAGAATTCAACTTTGTGGTAGGTTTAAAATTTCTTATAATAAAATATTAGAAATGAACATATATTTTGGAGATATTTCTAGAGCAATTCATAGAAGCTCCTATGTCTTTTCAGCTACATAGAATTTCATCATATATGCATACATAATTTATTCATCACTCTCTTAATGATAGAAATTTTAGTTGTTTCTAGTCCTTTACATACAAATAGAATGAATTCATAGAAGTTGGATTTTGGGGTCAAGGTTTATGCACTTTAATTTTATAGATATTGCTAAATTGCTGTCAATAAAAGTTGTACAGATTTTACTCCTATAAATGGGTAAATGAGAGCAGGGGGATTCAATATGTTTATTTGCAGGTTTTCTTTTTTTTTTCTCTTTTAACCCCACTTCTTAATTCTTAAGATTTTAAGTTTTTCTTGGTACTAATATCTTTTTCAGGGGACTGATGTTCTTCAGTAATATAGTAAAACAACATATTAAGGAGAGGCTTTTGCTTCTATTTTTAGTTCTGCGGTTTACCAAACTGCACCAAGGTACTCTGGGCAGCTGCAGCAAACTCATATGGGTTCTAGGACATTTAAAATTTTTGAAGTTAACACAAAAATATTAGACATCTTGTCAGACAGCATGTGACCTAGCAGCTTGAGATAATAAACCGCTTCATTGCATGGCTGCACTGTCTTGTTGTCGATGATGTCATGTGTTCACAAAGCTGAGTTTTTGGTGATTGCTAAGCTAAAAAGCAAGTATTATGTGTAAATGAATATGAATCAGGTATTCCAAGGTTTGAAAACTGTCAAATGCCTGACAGGCACATATATCCCATTTGTAAGAACTCAGGATATTTAAGAATGAAATGAAAATATATTGTTTTTTCTTTATATTTTTCTTTCAAAGTGCTACTCAGTTGATTGGACATACATATTTATTAAGTTGTTTGGACATGAAACTAATAAATGGAATCACTAGATAAGAGTTTTATCATAGGTCATGATGAAAAAGTCACTAAAACACTCAGGATGTTGGGTAGTATCCCTAAACTTCCATAGTGAGTTTTCCTCAACTGCTGTTTCTAGCTGGTGTGTCTGTTGGAGATCCTGTACTCCGCACTGGTAAACCCCTCTCGGTCGAGCTTGGTCCTGGCATTATGGGAGCCATTTTTGATGGTATACAAAGACCTTTGTCAGATATCAGCAGTCAGACCCAGAGTATCTACATTCCCCGAGGAGTAAATGTGTCTGCTCTTAGCAGAGATATCAAATGGGATTTTACACCTTGCAAAAACCTGCGGGTATGTCTTTGTAACTAAGATTTCTAAAGTTCGTGAAAGAATGTGAAATGGAGGTTTAGTGAATTATTGTACACTCATAGTTCAAAGAAAAGTAGACCACAGAAGCATAGCTTAAATTTTTCTTTAAATCCACTAGGGTTATAGAACTAGTAAGTTTTATTGATAAGTGAGGCAAATTGTAGGGGGGGCTCCGCCAGCAGGCCCCCCCCCCCCCGGCTGCCACAGATGAGAATAAGTCTACCAAGACTTGATCTGCTTGGGGAGGAAAGGTGGCCGATCTCTCAAAGGAGAAGGGCCAAGAACCCTTTCCTCAGTGGGCTTTTATTAGGTTCGTTTTGCACAGGAATACAGGTAAAGCTCATTAATCATTGTCAGGCGGTAAGGATCAAACAATAGATAACAAAGAAGTCAGATAGCTAAAGAGCTATAAAACTTTGAGGAATAAACTCACTTCTTGCTTGGACCTTATCATTTAATTAACAGCATTGCAAACAAAGCAGGTTTCACAGGGTTTTACATATTCTTTCTTAGGCCTGATCACCCGGGGAACCACCCTTTCCAGCACAAGGCTGCACCACCCTCTGTCATTGTTTCAGGCTTAGGGGGAGCAAGGGAAGTAAGGTAGGCAAGAGATTAGGAGACTTCTCACAGACAATGAGGGCTCAGGCTTTGTAAAAACCGAGGGGCGAGGGTCCATCACCCCCTTTTGCTGTAGTCCCCCAAGTCCTTCTTTGGGGGCCTCCCACGTGATGTGCCTGTCTTAGGTCGTCCCCCCTTTGGGGAATCTTACCCATCTTTGGCTAACCAACCAAACATTGGGGGCCAGTTATGATGAAGTAAAAGGAGCAGAAGCAGTGCTCCTGCCAGGGAAATAAGCTTTTGTCTCCTTAGTGGTTTATGGTCTGAAGGTGGTTTACGGTCCCTCAGCCTTAGTAATGGGGGAGTTACAGCTTCTGACACCAGACAGGGTGGTTCCCAACAGCAAATGATTTAAATAGTAAGTGTGAGTCTACCTCATGTTTCTTTGAACATTAAACAACAAATGCATATGTTCTCTAGGTTGGTAGTCACATCACTGGTGGAGATATTTATGGAATTGTCAATGAGAATTCGCTCATCAAACACAAAATCATGTTACCCCCACGAAACAGAGGAACTGTAACTTACATCGCTCCACCTGGAAATTATGATACCTCTGTAAGTATCATGTAAACTTTATCTCAAAGGGTGGTCCTACGTATATATGCTAGTTGTCCAGCTTTAGTGCCCTAAATAGTTATAGAACTGTTATTTAATGTGTAGGTTTTTAGGTAATTTTTGTAGAATTGTTTTATTTAACCTTTTTAATTTAAACTTGAGCTTGGAATACAAAAACATGGTTTTAAAAAAAGGTTAAAATATGGTTGGCATACAATATTATATTAGGTTCAGGTGTACGAGAGAGGAATATCTAGTATAATATTTTCCTATCTTGTTAGCTTAACCTCCATTATTTAAAGCCCTGATTATTTATTTAGATATAGAATAGTCTTTGATTTAATTATCAGTTTATAGTCACATAATTAGTTGCATAATGGATTATGGTATATGAATTTTTGGGTGAGCCATTTAAAACTTAGCCCTTTAATGTTATTGGTAGCTGCATCATATCAAATACACTAAATCCCTACTAGTCTTTGTGGGTATGAAGATAACTGTTACCAGGAGAGCCAACTTAAAGGGCTACCCCTCCTCAATTGTTGCCTTAATTACAAGAGAAGCAACATGTATAGTGGAAATTAGAAAAGTTTATTTGTGAAGTACACTTGAACACAAAAAGCTGCAAGCAGGCACCCAGCTACTCTGAGTTCCCCAACTATTAGGGTCTTAAAAGTTTTAATGCTTACAACCGGCTTCTAGGATCCCGCTCCTCCCCTTCCAGACCTTGGGATGAATACACAGTTTCAAAGCTTGTTTTTCCCAGCTAGTGGAAATCATACATATAGAACTTCAAGGGCTCCTCTCCTGCATGGTCTTGGTTTTTGTGATTTTTGGAACACCTGGCAAACTTATTAGTCCAGGCTCAGGGTTAATGAGTGAGGCACATCTCCCTCCCCCTCCTTGCCTTGGTTTATTATCATGCTGCCTAACACTGCATAGTAGATTACAGTATATGAATTCATGGGTGAGCAAGCCATTTAAAACTTAATCCTTTAATGTTATTGATCGTTGCATCATATCAAATATACTAGATCCCTAATAGTCTTCGTGGGTTTGAAGGTAACTATTGACAAGACCATTGTAATGTATCATTTTTCCCAATAAAATGTGATGAGATAATTTCTTAATATTTCACAAGAATAAGTTTGTACTCTATAACATATAGAGAATAAGAAGTAAGAGTGGGATACTGGGCAATGAGCTAGCTTTAACTCACTATCTTAGAGACTCATTCACTCTTATGTGGAAGAACAGCCTTCTCGTGGCTAATGTATCAACAAAATTACAGATTTCTCTAGGTGTGTAGGCTTTGGGATTGCTTGAATAGTTGAAATCAAGTCAGTGTTCATAAATGTTAGAATATTACTCATTGTCTTTTTGCTTTTATAAGTATTTAGGAATATTTAAATTTATTAAGTATTTTAGGGTCCTTTAATAGGTGTGTTTTTCATTAAAGCGGTATAGGAGCATTATAATAAAGTAAAACAATAGAAGGTAATTTTTAAAGTATATTTTATTGATTATGCTATTACAGTTGCCCCCTTTTTTTCCTCCCCTTTATTCCTCTCCACCATGCATCCCCGTCTCTCCAGCATTCCCACCTCTTAGTTCATGTCCATGGGTCATACATATAAATTCTTAGGCTTTTCCATTTCCTGTACTATTCTTAACCTTTCCATGTCTATTTTCTACCCACCATTTAGGCTTCTTATTCTCTGTACCTTTTCCCCTATTCTCTGCGCCCCCCACCCCTGCACTCCCTGCTGCTAACCCTCCATGTGATCTCCATTTCTGTGGTTCTGTTCCTCTTCTAATTGTTTGCTTAGTTTGCTTTTGTTTTTGTTTCTGTTTTAGGTGTGGTTGTTCATAATTGTGAGTTTGCTGTCATTTTACTATACATGTTTTTTATCTTCTTTTTCTTAGATAAGTCCCTTTAACATTTCATAAAATAAGGGCTTGTGGTGATGAACTCCTTTAACTTGATCTTATCTGGGAAGCACTTTGTCTGCCCTTCCATTCTAAATGGGCAGTTACTACCCAGCTTTGCTGGGTAGAGCAATCTTGGATGTAGGTCCTTGCCTTTCAGGACTTCAAATACTTCTTTCCAGCCCCTTCTTGCCTGCAAGGTCTCTTTTGAGAAATCAGCTGACAGTCTTAAGGGAACTCCTTTGTAGGTTACTGTCTCCTTATCTCTTGCTGCTTGTAGAATTCTCTCCTTCATTTTTACCTTGGCTATTGTAATTATGATGTGCCTTTGTGTGTTCCTCCTTGGGTCCAACTTCTTTGGGATTCTCTGAGCTTCCTAGAAGTCTATTTCCTTTGCCATTGGAGTTCTCCATTATTTTTCAAATAAGTGTTCAATTTCTTACTTTCCCTCTACTCTTTTAAGCACCCCTGTGATTCGGATGTTGGAACATTTAAAGTTGTCCCAGAGATTCCTAAGCCGCTCCTCAGGTTTTTGAATTGTTTCTTCATTCTATTCCAGCTGAATCTTTATTTCTTCCTTCTGCTCCAAGTCGTTGATTTTAGTCCTGGTTTCCTTCCCTTCACTGTTGGTTCCCTGTATATTTTTCTTTATTTTACTTTTCATAACCTTTACTTTTTCCTCTCTTTTGGGACCATACCCAACCATTTCTATGAGCATTCTGATTACCAGTGTTTTGAACTGTGCATCTAATAGATTGTCTGTCTGCTTGTCACTTCTTTTCTGGAGTTTTGATCTCTTCTTTCATTTGGAACATATTTCTTTGTCCTGGTGTACTTGTTACATTGTACGGAGCAGAGCCTGAGGTGTTCACCAAGGCAGGGCAACCTTCTTGACTGCGTTGTGGTGCTGTATGTTGGGGAGGGGTCAGAGAGGTAACAATGCCACTTTTTTGACTCTCAACTGGCTTTCAGTCACTTCTCCTGCTACCCACAAGCCAGTTGAGCCCTTTCGGTCTGACTCCCAGCTGAGTGGGCTTGTGTACTTCCTAGGACCCTGTGGGTCTCTACAACAAACTCTCTTATGAGGCTGGAAGTTTCTTTTGCTGCTGTGCCCCCCATAGATTTTTACAACCAGAGGTTTTGAGGCTTTCTTTTCCCCGCACTGGAAGCCTGGATTGCACAGTCTATCTCCCTTTCCAGTTGTTCCTCCTGGTTTATCTGCACACAAGTGTGGGACCACCAGCCACCATCTTGCCTGCCAAGTCCTCTGGCTGCTACCTTGCCAGGCGTCACCCTCTCCGCCCCTCCTGCTACTGGTCTGGATGAATGTTTCTTTAACTCTTTGGTTGTTGGTCTTCCATACAGTTCAATTTTCTGGCAGTTCTGGTTGTTTTTTCTTTTTAAATTTGTTGTTCTTTTGATTGTGGGAGGAGGCAAAGTGTATCTACCTGTGCCTCTATCTTGGCCGGAAGTCAAAATAAAAAGTGATTTGTGAAGACATTTATTTGTCATCTCTCTCAGTCCCAGGAGTATCTATCTTCTTTATCCTTCAAGACTTCTGTTTGTGTATATCCAAATAATTTACCTATTGCTCTATTACTTGAGATATTTCGTTCTCAGTAACTCCCTAAACTGTTTTTAAAAATTAAAACAATAATAAGCACATCTGATTTTAAAAATTAAAACTGAATATGAAGATTTACAATAAAAAGTATGAATCTCCTTCCCCATTTCCACGTAACACCACCCTATCCTATCCCCAAGAAGAATCTGAGGTTACTTTGATTTTAGAGGAATAAATGTTCATAACTTTGACTGTACTTCAAATCCTAATGTATTTTTATAGGATGTTGTGTTGGAGCTTGAATTTGAAGGTATAAAGGAGAAGTTCAGCATGGTCCAGGTATGGCCTGTACGTCAGGTTCGACCTGTCACTGAAAAGCTGCCGGCTAATCATCCTTTGTTGACTGGCCAGAGAGTCCTTGATGCCCTTTTTCCGTAAGTTTGAGCTGTGTCCCAGTTTTCACTCAGTTATTATATGTCATTATTGTTTTACTTTTTATAGGTCGTTTTTTTTTTAAGATTTTATTTATTTATTTTTAGAGAGAAGGGAAGGGAGGGAGAAAGAAATGGATAGAAACATCAACATGTGGTTTCCTCTCGCATGCCGCCTACTTGGGGACCAACCCACAACCCAGATTTGTACCCTGACTGGGAATGGAACCGGCACCCTTTGGTTTGCAGGCCCACACTCAATCCACTGAGCTACACCAGCCAGAGCTGTAGGTAAAGGTTTTATGTGCTAGTCTATAATAAGTTTTATCTAGAGCCTTGGCCAGTGTGGCTCAGTTGGTTGGGCATTGTCCCACAAAGCAAAAGGTTGCTGGTTCGATACCCAGTCAAGGCACATGCCTGAGTTGCGGGTTTGGTCCCTGGTCAGGGTGTATACTAGAGGCAGCCAGTCAGTGTTTCTCTCCCTGTCTTTCTCCCTCCCCTCCCTTCTCTCTCTAAATATGAAGTCTTTTAAAAAATTTATCTAGGGAAATAATAGTGAATTAGTTAATAAATACATTTATATATCACCAGTGTTTTCTTAAGTTATCCAAGAATTAATAGATTGGTGCCACTATAAATTGAGGATTTCTAAAACAGACTGGACTCTCTGTGCTTCCCAGCAATCTGGTCTTTGCCATTTTCTTCATTAACTACCCAGAAACCTCCTTTCTCATTACATTTCAGTCCTTACCATACCCTACTTTACTTTCAACAAATGACTTCATTTAATTCGCAAAAAGACTGAAGCTGGGATCCAGTAACTCCTTTAACCTCTAACCACCAAACCCATATATATCTCAATTACCATTTAGCCTCTTAACTTTCAGACCTACCCTGGAATTGTTCTGTTACTCTCTCATTCTTATTAGTCAGCACCACATATTTCTATATCCTTCACTATTCAGCTTAAATTTAATAATCTATCACTTCTACAAATTTTATGGTTCCTTTGTCTTCTGTCACACCTACCTGGTGAAATTCCACCTATAAATCAGTTATCTCCTTCTCCCAAGTCTATACACAGGCTTCTAAGAAAATAAAATAGTCAGTGCAAGTTGATACCTCATTACAATATAACAATCCTTCTTCAGTTCCCTAATCATTCTCCAGATCCCATTTGAAACCTCTCCACTTGCCTCAGATCTTTAACTCCACTGTTTTTTCTGCTTTATTCTCAACAAATGGTTGTGCTAGGTCCTTTAGAGAGAAATTACAGACCATTAGATTTGGAACTCCTTCCATTTCCTGCCACCAGGCTGACTTAACATCCATTCCTGTTCATCCCTACTTTTTGTTCTGCAGCTCATCCCACCTCTTGTCTCCTCAGACCTCCCTGTCAGTTATCTTTCCTTTATCACCCATCTAATGAAAAAAGTAAAAGAAACTACCATCTTACTCTTTCCCCTTTTTACCTTCCACTGTTTCCTCGTTTTCACAGCTACACCTGTGGAAAGAATGAGTCATTGTTTTCACTTTTCCTACTCTGGTTCACCATACGACTCTGCCCCGGCTCCACTGCTCAGCTGAAACTACTCTCACTAACATCATCAGTCACTCCCATGCTGATAATTCAATAAGTAAGTTTTAGTATTTCCTTAATTCCCATGATGTTAGATATTTCTTTCTACTCATTCCTCCTTGAAATACCTTCTTTGTTCTTCCTATTAGCTTCTGTCTACAAGTTCTAATTCTTCATTGCAGGTTTATTCTCCCTTAATTTTGATAATTCTTAAGAGTTTTTCCTCTTTTAGGGCATTTTTTCCTCATCATTATGTATCTTACCCTTTGGGGATGACTTTATCTACTCTCACAACTTTAATACTCATCTGTATATATAAGGACTCCAAAATCTGTTTCTTCATCCTAAATTTCTTCTGAGTTCCAGACTCATATAAAAATACTTCTGATTATGCCTCTCCTGAATATCCTACAGATGCCTCAGAGTCAGTATGTTCAAAACTAAAATAATCATCTTAATCACCACTTCCTTCTTGAAACTTGCTCATCTTTCTTTGTTGCCTCTCTCAACAAATGTCATTATGATCCATCCAGCGAATGCCTGATCTAAAGTCTGTTACTTCTCTCAAGGATCCTTCTTACTCTCCCACATCTAATTATTGAACAAGTGCTTTTATTCTGTCCCCTAAATATTTTTTATCTACATCTTTCATCCCTACTCCATGATCCTAATTAAGGCTCTTACCCTAATTCCTGATTAAGGTAAATTTCTTAGCCTAATCACATTGCGTCAAACTTACTATCTCCAGTCTTGCCTTCTTTCTGAGTGGTTGTCCATATTATATAGTGACCCATTTGAAGCACATGCCTGGTCCGGCACTGTTTTGCTTGAAATCCTTAAGTGCTCTTCATTACTCTTAAAACAAATACATACTCCTTAAGCCCTTACATAGCCACCCATGATGTGGCCATACTGACCTTTCAGTATTGTGTCAACCACTTAACTGCTCAGCTACTTCCTTACATACTATCTTCCAGGCATATTGAGGACTGTTAATTTCTCAGGCTGTGCTCCCTCTTGGATCTTTGGCCATGCTCTTCCCTCTGCTGAAAATGTTACTTTACTTTATCTGGCTAATATGTATCCTTTCAGGTCTTAGCTTCTTTCAGGGAGACTTTCCTAACCCCACTCCAATCCAGTGTTAGACCTTGTCCTCCTTCCTGTGTGCTCCCACAATACTTCGGTGTTTTCCTACCATAGCACTTCTCACAGTGGATTGCTAAACTTCAGACTGGGGCACACCCAGCCCTGCCTCCCCTCCCCAGGTTAATAATGATTTGAAGGAGGTATGTAGAGCTATGGGGTGAATGGGCATGCCTTCTCAACTTACCAGTCACTGAAAGGTTTGGAGGAGAAAAGATTTTAATGCTTATTGTTTTATATTGGAAGAAAGTCTAGTATTATTAAGGATTCAATGTTTTAGTGAATTTTTATGATAAAGCACAACATTACAAAGAAATTTCCCTTAGTGTTACGTCTCATTTCTCCTGCCCAGACACTCCCAGCTCCCACACACACACACATACACACACCCCCCCCCCCAGTGTGTGAGCGCACACACCCCGCAACATTTTCTTTCCTCTGCCCTTCAGATTATTCCACTCGCCACTGCCACTTTTTAGGGAAAGTTTGAAAGTGGCTGCTACATATACTATGATCCCCAACTGATGGCAGTTTACCCCACTGGAATGTGAGCACTCTGAGTACAGAAACATGTTTATCTTATTTACTGTTGTTCTAACATTTCCAAGCACAGTTTTCAGTGCCCAGGAAGTACTTTGTAAATAGTTATTGGATGGATAAAAGGGAATTGACTTAACATTTTGCCAGAAGTCCTTGTTCATTCACAGTGAAATGTGAATTTTAGGTCTTATTTTTTGCCTCAGGAGACAACTTTCAAAAGTTGTTTATATTTTTAACTTTAATTCATATATTATCCTTTCATGAACTAATTTCAGTAGCATTGAGAATATCATTAGTACTATGTTATTTACCTTATTTGTTTTTGTATTCCTTTTCCTAAGGTATCTTGTGGAATATGCTTTCACTTTTCAGCTATTAAAAATGATAGAAATGGATGATCAGTGATTAACAAACATTATTATAGATACAAACTAGGGCACTAATTATATCTACATATATATATCTATAGTACAGATGAAAATATTTTAAAGTGCTTTCTTTCTTTAACTTACATTTCTGTGCCACTTACCTGTTTTATTTACTAGTATTTATTAGCAAATAAAGTAATTCACACTTGGTTTTCTTTGTTCAGATGTGTGCAGGGAGGAACTACTGCCATCCCTGGGGCTTTTGGCTGTGGAAAGACAGTGATATCACAGTCTCTGTCCAAGTATTCCAACAGCGATGTGATTATCTATGTAGGATGTGGTGAAAGAGGAAATGAGATGTCTGAAGTCCTCCGTGACTTTCCAGAGGTCCGTATCTATAGAATTTCAAATATTTTAGAGAAAATACTACTAATCAGCTTTCACTGGCAACTAATGCTGCTTTGTGTTAGAGCTGGAGCATTGCTCTCATTCATTTGTCAAGGACCTTTTGAGGAATTTTCTAATTATATTTGTGGTCCAATTTTGTGTGTTTAAGGAAAGGAACTTTGAGTTTTTTAGCCTGACACTTGAAAGTTTCTTTTTGTGGTCTGGTGGTTTTTTAGTAGTTGGGAGAAAGATAAAATGGACAATAGACTTTATTTGATTTACTGTAGTAATATTCCTTTTTCCATAAAATAATGGATTTCACTTAGTGAATGGAAATAACGGATACTGTTTTTACAGCACAGTGGGACAGGGAAAAGAGGTTCGAATGATGGGGAATATTATTTAGCAACACTGATGAGAAGACAGATTAAATATAGACAAGTTAAAAGGGATACAATGTTCTATTTAGAAATAAGATCATTAATAGATGTTTGCCTCTAGCTCACAATGGAAGTTGATGGTAAGGTGGAGTCCATTATGAAGAGGACAGCTTTGGTAGCCAATACCTCCAACATGCCTGTGGCTGCTCGAGAAGCCTCTATTTATACTGGTGAGTACATGAAATTGGAATAAAAGCAGTTAACATTCATTTTTAAGTTGAGAGCTAAAAACAAACATTTTCTTTTCCAAAGAACTTTTCTTTCATTCTGAAGTACCTCTGTACCTACAATCATATCTCTTGTTTTTAAAAAAATGTTTTACTTATTATATCTTAAGAATATGTCAGAATAAGACATTTATAAAGCTTCCCCGATTTTTTTAGTGACTATTTAATGATGTTTCTTCTACTACTATATTTTTTCCTTACACTTTTTACGATCAATTTATTTCTGAATATACCTGTATCTCTATAACTTGAATCATCAGCTTTGAATTATTGTATTTTGACTCCTGGATATGAAAGATAAGAATATCAGTGTGTTTATATAGTACGATCAATCTTTGCTCCCATTTCATCCCAATTTTTGGTACTTTATTTCAATATTTTCAGGATTTACAATATTTACCTACTGTTCTGTAACCATAAATCCAATGTCTGTATTAGTCTTAGACCTGTAGTAAAATGGAATCAGTGCTCACCATCAGTCCTTTGGCTATAATTTCTCCATTTGCTTTGTGGTTGAATAAAATTTTTGGAAGTTTCTTCAAGTAAAGGCTTTGGAAACTACCATATTTTGCCATGCGCTCCCATGTATAGTGTGCACCCACATTTTTGGCCTAAACTTTCAGGAAAAATATCTGTTGTTTTAATTTTTAATTCAATTATTCATTTATATTTAGAAACAAAACTATTGTATTCTGGGTTATTATTTTGCATACAGATGTCATTATTGCTTCGTAGAGTTACACTTTTAATGCCTAAGCATAAATAAAAGAATTAAAAATGTTTATATAGATACGGAATTAGTACTACCCGTGTATAACGTGCATCCTTATTTTTCCCTCAAAAATTTGGGCAACAGAATGCTCATTATACACAGCAAAATACGGTGCAGTCCCTCCCTGAATTTTTATTTCTTTTACAAGTTTGGTTTTTTTCTGTTGCCTTTAAATTTTTAAGAATCATTTGGCTGAGTGTAAAATTTTAGGATCATATTTCTTTCCTTGAGACTTATTCTAGCATTGAATGCTGGGGAGAGATTTGAGGCAGCCTACTTTTTTTCCTTTTATATGTCACTTTTTTTCTTGCCCAAAAGAATTTCTCTTTCATTTGAAAACACAAACTTTATTAGGATATATTCAGTATCGATAGTTTTGATAATTTTTTCCTGAGTGTTCTCTTCTTTCTATGAATATGTTTTTTATTTCTGGAAAATTGTTGAGAATTGTTTCTGAAACCTTTATCAGTTCATTGCGGTCACAGTTTTCATCAGTTCCTTTGCCAGCATTTTTATTTTTGCTCTTCTGTTTCCTTCTTGGGGTTTGTTTGTTTGCTTGTTTGTTTGTTCTTATATTGATGTTATTAATGGTGTTACTCATCTTTTTTGATAGAATTCTTTTTTTAAAGATTTTATTTATCTATTCTTAGAGAGAAGGGAAGGGAGGAGAAAGAGGGGTAGAGAAACATACATCAGCTGCCTCTTGCACACGCCCTGACCAGGGACCAGGTGTGCAACGCTGGCATGTGTTCTGACCAGGAATCAAACCGGTAGCCTTTCACTTTGCGGGACAACTCTCAACCAAACTACAGTGGTCAGGGCCTAGTATTGACCTTTGCAGGAGATGGGAGGGGGTGGCTTTTGCTCAGGAATTCTTCATGGTAATCTGTGAAGTTTATTGTTGCATGGAATTGTGTAAGTAAGATATTTTTCATTTTTCCTCTCATCAAATTTTGCAGCATTAAGGCCACTTATAATTATTTCTTTCTATTCCAACCTGCCTCACACCCACTTGCTGGGTAGAAGTGCCTACCTGTGTTTTATTTGTCCCCATCTTCCTGCTCTCCTTGATGCCATACCAGCAGGGGTGTCTAACCTTTTGGCATCTCTGGGCCACACTGGAAGAAGAGGAGTTGTCTTGGGCCACACATCAAATACACTGTGACACATGATCACAAAAAAAATCTCATGTTTTGAGCAAATTTACAATTTTGTATTGGGTCTCGTTCATAGCCATCCTAGGACATTGGCGGCCCACAGGCCATGGGTTGGACACCCTGCTGGGTCCAAGGAACTCCTGCCACTACTCCTGACCTCCTTTTAGCAGTGTCCCAAACACAGGGTTCCTGGTTTTGCCCCTGGGGAGGTATCTCCTAGTTTGCAGAAGCTTAATCTGAGATATGCAGCCTCAGGTGAATTTTTGTGTCTCCCCACACCTTTGTTTGTTTTTTACCTCATTTACGTGTCCTTTCTCATTATTTTGATGAGTTAAATATGACTCCTAGTTTTTGATGATGGAGTTTGTGTTTCTCTATTTCTTGTTGTCCTTGTTTAGTGGTTACTTTTATGAGAAAAAAGAGAAAGTAACATTTATCTATTATTTTAAGACAGTAAGTCTGTAAATGACTTAATAGTATCCCTTTGTATGGATATGTCATACTCTATTTAACTGGCATCCTTTTGGTGGAATCTTGGGTTATTGGTAGGTTTTTTGTTTGTTGTTGTTTTTGTTGGTTTGTTTGTTTTTTTGCTATGACAGAGTTCACATTGCTAAAACATTTTTTTTATCTTTATAAGATTTTCCTGACCCAAACTGATGAAAGTGTTGCGAAGCAAGATCTTAAATGGTCTCACAACAACATTCTTACGCATATTTCTTGCACTTTTTCTTGACATGTTCTGGGGGTACAATTTTGGTACTTTTTTGTAAAGTGAGTTCCTAGGAGCAGAACTGCTAGAAGTACAGCTGTTAATGCAGATTTTAGATTCTGAGAGCCCTTCAGAAGAAATAACAAAGGACAAGAATCTGTTTCTCCACATCTGCACCAATGCTGGTTTTTCCAGTGCTTTTGTGTGAGTTATCGAACCCATAGAAAAGGTAAAAGAATGTTACTACAAACACCCCTGTACCTAGCACCTAGATTTGACAATTAACATATTACTATTCTTGCTTTATTTGATGCCTACTTAGTCTTTTTCTTTTCTTAACAGTGAGCTACCGTCATTCCTGTGTATATTAATCATTTGAAAACTGCCTTCTGTCTATTTACTTTTTGGAAAGTAGTTGTTTTTCACACTGATTTGTATGAAATAAGCTCTTTGAAATAAGGCTTTTGTCTGTCGTGAGTTGCAGATGTTTTCCCAGTTCATCTTTTGAGTTTTTCTGAGTTTTTTTGTTCCCCCTTATAGGTGCTGATCTTTATTTAGGTCTATGAACTTCTTTGAGGTTTACTTATGCATACCTGTCTCTTCTACCAAATCTTTCTAATATGTACACTCAAGTATTAGTGAATGTCATAATAGAAATTTAAAAACATAGTCATGCTTGTATCAGAGAAGATCTGATTATATCATCAGATTGAAATATGTAATAATTATTGTGTTTAAATATATTTTATGGATTATGCTATTAGAGTTGTCCCATTTGCCCCCCTTCATTCCCCTTCTCCCTGCACACCCTCTCCCACCCACATTCCCCACTTTAGTTCATGTCCATGTGTCATAAGTTCTTTAGCTTCTACATTTTCCATACCATTCTTAACCTTCCCCTAACTATTTTCTACCTACCATCTGTACTACTTATTCTCTGTACTTTTTCCCCCTCTATCCTCTTCCCACTCCCCTGTTGCTAACCCTCCATGAGATCTCCATTTCTGTGGTTCTGTTCCTCTTCTAATTGTTTGCTTAGTTTGCTTTTGTTTTTGTTTTTGTTTTAAGTGTGGTTCATAATTGTGAGTTTGCTGTCGTTTTACTATACATGTTTTTTATCTTCCTTTTCTTAGATAAATCCCTTTAACATTTCATAAAATAAGGGCTTGGTGATGATGAACTCCTTGAACTTGACCTTATCTGAGAAGCACTTGATCTCCCCTTTCATTCTAAATGAAAGCTTTGCTAGATAGAGCAATCTTGGATGTAGGTCCTTGCCTTTCAGGACTTCAAATACTTCTTTCCAGCCCCTTCTTGCCTGCAAGGTCTCTTTTGAGAAATCAGCTGGCAGTCTTAAGGGAACTCCTTTGTACGTTACTGTCCCCTTATCTCTTGCTGCTTGTAGAATTCTCTCCTTCATTTTAATCTTGGCTATTGTAATTATGATGTGCCTTTGTGTGTTCCTCCTTGGGTCCAACTTCTTTGGGACTCTCTGAGCTTCCTGGACTTCCTAGAATTCTATTTCCTTTGCCAGATTGGGGAAGTTCTCCTTTATTATTTGTTCAAATAACTTTTCTACTTGTTGCTCTTCCTCTTTCCCTTCTGGTACCCCTACAATTCGGACGTTGGAACATTTAAAGATGTCCTGGAGGTTCCTAAGCCTCTCCTTGTTTTTTTTGAATTCTTGTTTCTTCATTATTTTCTGTTTGGTTGTTTGTTTCTTCCTTCTGGTCCACTCTATTAGTTTTGAGTCCTAGTTTCCTTCCTGTCACTATTGGTACCCTGTGCATTTTCCTTTATTTCACTTAGCATAGCCTTCATTTTTTCATCTAATTTGCAACCAAATTCAACCAATTCTGTGAGCATCCTGATCACCAGTGTTTTGAACTGTGCATCTGATAGGTTGGCTATCTCTTGGTTGCTTAGTTGTATATGCTGTGGAGCTTTGATCTGTTCCTCCGTTGGGGCCTTTTTTTTCTTCCTTTGGTCTTGTCGCACCTGTTACGTATGAGGGGCGGAGCCTTAGGTATTCACCAGAGCGGGGCAACCCAGTGGCTGCATTGTGACACTGTGGGGGGGGCAGGGTCCGAGAGGGAACAATGGCACTTGCTCCATTCTCACTTGGGTTTCAGTCCCTTCCACTGCTTCCCCCAAGCTAACTGGGCCTTTCTGGTGCTAATTCCTGTGCAGGTGGGCTTGTACATGTCCTAGGACCCCGTGGGTCTCTCCAGCAAACTCTCTTGTGAGAGTTGGAGTCCCTCCCTATGCCTCAACCCTCACAGATGTTTTCAATCAGTGCCCTGAGGCTCTGTTTCCCAGCGCTGGGACCCTGGATTGCTTGGTCTCTCTTGCTCCCCAATTTTGCATGGTTTATCTGCACACAAATGTGGGACCACCTGGTCAGCCTTGAGCATAGTGCCTTGCTTCACAATCGCTGCCTCACTGGGTCTGCCTGTTGCCACCCTGCAACCGGCGTCTGCCAGCCGCCACCTGAGTGCCCAGGCTCTGCCCACTGTGGTCTTGCATGCCCGGGATGCCTTACTCACCCTGTGCCACTGCTTTTTGTGCCGTGGCCCCTCTCCATCCACCTGCCCAACTCTGCCCTTCCTACTGGTCTGGATGAATATGTCTATTTTAACTCCTTGGTTGTTCGACTTCCAAACAGTTCAATTTTCTGTCAGTTCTGGTTGTTATTTTGTTTCTAAATTGTTGTTTTCCTTATTTTGGTTGTTCAAGGAGGCACAGCGTGTCTACCTACACCTCCATCTTAGACGGAAGTCTCTAATTATTGTGTTTTTAAAGTAATGCCTCTTAAAGACTTTGTTCATGGAACCAGTTTTTGAAGCCTCGGAAATCAGTATTTTTTATTCTGAAATAAGTATTACAATAAATAGTTAAGTGCTGAATTTTCCAGCACCTATTTTTTTTTTTTTTTTTTTTTTTATCTAATATAAGCCTCTTTGTCTTTACTGGTAAAATAAAGGAATTAAAGACATAGATTGTGAGACTCTTATAATGTAACAACAACTATATATTTCTAATATCTAAAAGTTGCACAGTTCTTTGTATTTTTCAGAGGGCATTTGTATCATTTAATCTGATATATATAGGCAGGTAGGGTAAGAGTTTTTTTATTTTAACATATTAAGAAACCACACTGGAAAGTGAAGTCACTTTGCTAGGATTAATGACAGAACAGGAACTAGAATCCAGGACTTATTTTTGTATATTAGCTTCTTCTAAGTGGTTTACAGCAGCTGTCCCCAACCTTTTAGGCACCAGGGACCAATTTCATGGAAGATAGTTTTTCCATGGCCGTAGGGTGGGGGGTATGGGGGGCGGGGAGACAGGAAGCAGAGCTCAGGCAGTAATTTGAGCGTTCCATAGAAAAAGAAGGAGGTTGGGGACCCCTGGTTTACAGGACAGGACCTGATCTGCATAGCAGAATCACTGATAATTAAGTCATTATCCATGTTAATAACATAAGCTACTTTGAAAAATAACCAAACAAGATAATTAGTTACGGGTTTTGTGTGCATGAGTGTGTAATATACAGACAAAAGCCATATGGGAAATTAATTTCAAACTTAATTATATTAATAGGGATAATAGAATTTTCCATTGAGTAGAAAAACAACCTTTTTCTACTTTTTAAAATGTATATTAAGGCACACTGGGCTATGACAACAAATAAACCCCAAAATAATTACTCGATATAATAATGTCTATTTAAAATGGTCAGGACTCTTTACTGTCATTCTGGGCTAGGACCTAGGCTGAAAAGAACTCTTTCATTTCAGCACATGCATTCCAGAACTCTTGGGAGCTCTCTCGCTCTCAGTAAGCCAGAAGGAAAAAGGAACATGGAAGGTTGTGTGGCTTGCCTGGCAATGGAACACTTTGACTTATATTCCATTAGCTAGTGGTCAGTTACATGGTAATATCTAAATGCAAAGGAGGCTAGAAAATATATTTTTGCTGTGTGCCTAAAATAACAACAGGTGAAAGAGTATTCTATCTCGTATACTTATTGCTTTAAAGTTTTCTCAAGCATAAAAATGTCAGGATTATACATTATAGTATTATTACATGTAATTTTCTTCCCAATTTAGGAATTACACTGTCAGAATATTTCCGTGACATGGGTTATAACGTCAGTATGATGGCTGACTCTACCTCTAGATGGGCTGAGGCCCTTAGAGAAATTTCTGGTCGCTTAGCTGAAATGCCTGCAGGTAAGTCTTTGTATTACTTGTTATGTAAGCAAAACTGATAGGTTTTGGGGGGCTGCCCTAGAACCTCTCTCTTTAAATTTTTTTTCATTTTTCAGATAGTGGATATCCTGCATATCTTGGTGCCCGTCTGGCCTCTTTCTATGAACGAGCAGGCAGGGTGAAATGCCTTGGAAATCCTGAAAGAGAAGGGAGTGTCAGCATTGTAGGAGCGTAAGCACCTAAACATTTACTTTTCAAAAGGAAAAAGGGTCATTTATTTTAAAGAGAAAATATTTAGCCACGTCTGAAGGCAGTGATTCTTACCCAGGTTGCACTGCAGAGTCAGCCACGGAGCTCTTTAGATCATCCTAGATGTTCTGGTTCCATAAATGTAACTTGAGTGATTCATTACATTTAAGGCACAATATCCTAGGAACAATTTAGGAAATTACATACATATGAAGGTAAGATTATATCATGATAAAAAACAATGTGCTGATTCACGATCACTGCATAAAGCCATTCTTTGTTCTCAGAGCTTTCTTCCTTTCTGCTTCATATATTTATTCAATTAGAATACTGAAACTGCTAAATAATAAATATCTGTTTCATTTCTCATACTAGAGGGTGTTTAATTGTTACTCTTATTTGTAAATTAGTATTGGCTTCTATTTAAGATTTTCTTTTAAAGGTCATTATGGAGGTTATTTCTATTAAAAAAGACATTTACAATAAAATTGACTTTCATATACAAGTTGTTTTTCATAAGCATTTCTCTTTTTTTAATGTTTCTAATGACTGTTTTGTTCTTTTAAATTTAGAGTTTCGCCACCTGGGGGTGATTTTTCTGACCCAGTTACATCTGCTACTCTTGGTATTGTTCAGGTACATCTATTCTGGTGTTGTCGACTTCTGAGCTCCTCCCCTGCCCCCACCCCCGTGGGCTGTTCTAATGTTATCCAAATCATCTTAAAGTATTTAATTTAGTCACTAAAGAGTAAGCAATGATATATTTTGTTTTAGTAACATTCTTGTCACTGAGAGCCTTTAATGCTGTCTGTTCTTTCTTAGGTCTTTACCTCGGATTTATTATAAACAGTATCTATAAGTGGAAAATATATTCAGTGTAGCAAAGTTTTATTGGTGTGAATGATACCACCCTTTAATTAGAGTAATCCAAGTTATAAAAACAAATGGGCTCAAAAATGTGTAATGGCAAAAACTCAATAGGTTTTTTTCTCCTTGCTGTATGGTCCAAGGCATGGATGATCCCATCAGAGGGCAGCTCTTTTCCATTGAGTAGTAATTTACTGCTCCTTCTATCTTGTGGCTCAGCTGTCTCTTAGCTTGGTAATCATCTGCATCTGGCTGGCACAAAGGGAAACTGGAGAAGGCACATCTACTTTCTAAACTTTTGGCTCAGACCCAGTACTCCACTCATTCTGTTGATGAACCAGATGAAAACAAACCAGCCAAACCAGATGCAAGCAAAGCTGGAAAAATGCAGTTTCTGCTTAGGCAGCTGCTTCCCAGCAGCAAGGCTTGAGTGTTAGTAGATAGCTAGCCAACGTAGCCATTAAAAGAAGCCCAAATGAAAAATATGTACAAATAGGGCAATAGTAAAAAAAAAAAAAAAAAGTAGACGTATTCATAAGTATGTGTATTATTCATGTGGGAAAAGTAAAATATTTGCTTATGTTTTTGTCAGTATTGTACTGAAGGAAATGGCAGAGGATAAATTTACAACTCTCAGGGTCTTTGACATTGGCTAAAACTTTAAGTTTTAAATTGTAGGGAAAGGGCAAGCAAAGTTAGGGATATATAAAATACATGTGGCCCTGGCTGGCGTGGCTCAGTGGAGTGAGTGCCAGCCTGCAAATCAAAGGGTTGCCAGCTTAGTTCCCAACCAGGGCACATCCCTGGGTGGCGGGCCAGGTCTCCAGTAGAGGGCACTTGAGAGGCAACCACACATTGATGTTTCTCTCCCTCCCTTACCCTCTCTAAAAATAAATTAATATAATAATAAAATAAATAAAATATAAAAGTGAATGTTTGGTCTCAGAAAAGTAACTGTCAGGTGTTGCTGGCTTGGCCCTCTGTGATAGGGAACTGCATTTAATCAGAACATTTAGAGAGGGGGGTTGTTTGTTTTTTATTTATATATTTATTTATGTTCAGGGGGGGGAGGGAGAAAAAGGAGAGAAACATGGGTGTGGAATAGAATCCACCAGTTGCCTCTCTCATGCCCCCAACTGGGGACCTTGCCAGTAGCCCAGGTATGTACCCTAACTAGGAATCAAACCAGCAACTGCACATTTAGAGGTGTTTTAATCAAAGTGAAGTTTCTATTCTATCTCAGTAGGTATTTTGTGGTTCACCTGTTGATATTGTACCATCATAATCTTCAAAACAGTCAATCAGTTTTCCTTTTTGCTATCTGATTTGACACACTATTAAGGAAATTCAGATAAATTTTGAATTTGATTTGTAGATACTACCCATTCTGAAATTGAAAAGAATATTATTTTTTAATTGCAAGTTTTATTTCAGTTATACTATTTCAGTTATACTTGTATGCACTAAAAGGGTACATCATTTGATCAAAAAATACATAGAATTATATATTTAGGACAAACAAATATATCTCAGTAATTTTTTTAATTTTTATTTTTTAAGAAAAATTATTGGGTTTTTTGTTCATTTTGTTTTGTTTGTAAATCAGGTGTTCTGGGGCTTAGATAAGAAACTAGCTCAACGTAAGCATTTCCCCTCTGTCAACTGGCTAATCAGCTACAGCAAGTATATGCGTGCCTTGGATGAGTACTATGACAAACACTTCACAGAGTTTGTTCCTCTGAGGACCAAAGCTAAAGAGATTCTGCAGGAAGAAGAAGATCTGGCAGAAATTGTACAGCTTGTGGGAAAGGTGAGTTGTAAAATCCCACTGGAGTGCTGGAAGGACAGATAGAACCTTGGATATGCCGATTCTGCCTAACAAAATGAGCATTTATTAAATATTCTTAAAATAATAGAACTATAGATTATTCCTTTATCCAGCAGATATTTGAGGAACCTATATATATTGTAAGAGGCAAAAGGTGATTATTTTTATTTCCTATTGATGAGTAGCAAATCACTGTGACACTTAGTGACTTAAAAGCGTTTTATTGCTTGTGTTTTGGGGTTTGAGAGGTTTAGTTGGGCATTCTTGTTTAGGATCCACATACAGTTGCAGCCATATGATGGCCTAGACTAGAGTTATTTGAAAACTTCCTTCACATGTCTGGTGCCTGGGCTGGGATGGCTGGAACAGGTAAAGGTTGGCCGGGCATTTTGGTCTCTGTGTGGCATGTCCACATGGCAGTTCAGTGCTGTCAAAGTGAGTATAAAGGAAGAAAGCAAGTGGAAACTACCAGTTTCTTAAGCCAGGGCCCCAAAACTAGCATAATATCACTTCTGTCTTATTGTTTTGGTGAGAACAGTTACAGAATTTGCCCACATTCAAGGAAAAGGGCTTTTACTTCAAAATGGTCAATTAAAAGAAGTAACTAAACAGGGCCTTTGTATTCTTTTCAATCATTTGTAGCAATGTACCCGTCTCCAACCAAATTAGAGGAGGTAGAGGTAGGATCTGTTAAAATACATTTTTCAGTAACACTGAGGCTAAGAAGGATTGAATTCTACTCACCATGACCTTCCCAGTTAGAAATCTATGTTCAGATTACCCTTTGAGGTTACTTTTGGTCACTGAACATACATATATATACCCCCTTTTTTGTCCACAGGTATTTGTCACAAAAAGAAAAATACCATATGATTCCATTTATATAAAGTATCTAAAGTAGTGAAATTCATAGAAAGAAGAGGCTGGGAGGTAGAGGGAAAAGCTGGGAGGTTTAGGGGGTATAGAGTTTCAGATTTGCAAGATGAAAAGTTACGAAAATCTGTTTCACAGCAATGTGAATATACTGTACATTACTGAACTACGCTTAAAAATGCTTAAGATGATAAATTTTACTTTATTTTTCTTACCACAATAAAAACGAATATCAATCAAAAAGTAGTTATGGCCCTGGCTGGCATAGCTCAGTGGATTGAGCGCAGGCTGCAAACCAAAGGGCTCGATTCCCAGTCAGGGCACATGCCTGGGTTGCAGGCCAGGTGCCCAGTGAGGGCCACACGAGAGGCAACCACACATTGATGTTTCTCTCTCTCTCTTTCTCCCTCCCTTCCCATCTCTAAAAATAAATAAAGTCTTTAAAAAAAAGTAGTTATGAAATGAATTTATAAATGATAGTTGTGTGGTTAGATAGTTTCTCCTTGCTCATTAATTAAAACCAGGGTCCCACATTGTAGAAGTAAATTTCTAAAATTATGTATTTTTTCTCTTCTAGGCTTCTCTAGCAGAAACAGATAAAATCACTCTGGAGGTAGCCAAACTTATCAAAGATGATTTTCTACAACAAAATGGATATACTCCTTATGATAGGTAACCTATCCTACTATTCTTCTTTTTTCTTTTTTAATAATATTTTGTTTTTCAGTTACAGTTGATGTACAATATTATATTCGCTTCAGATGTACAACCAGTGATCAGACATTTATATGACTTACAAAATGATCACCTTAAAAAGTCTAATACCTATCTGACACCATACATAATTATTACAATATTACTGACTATATTCCCAATTGATTTACATCCCCATGACTATTCTGTACTGCTGATTTGTATTTCTTAATCCCTTCACCTTTTCTACCCAACCCTTCCCATCTGGCAACCTTTAAAATATTCTCTGTATCTATGAGTCTATATCTGGTCAGCTTGTTTATTTATTTTGTTTTTTAGTGAAATCATATGACATTTGTCTTTCTCTGTCTGACTTATTACACTCAGCACAATCCTATCTAGGTTTATTCTTGTTGTTGCATATGGGAAGATTTTACTCTTTTTTATGGCTGAGTCATATTCCATTGTTTGTGTTAACCATTTCCTGTTTATCCATCTATCTGTTGATGGACATTTAGGTTGCTTCATACCATGGCTATTGTAAATAGTACTGCAGTGAACGTATGGATATACTTGTATATCTTTTCAATTTAGTGTTTTGAGTTTCTTCCGAAAATACCCAGAAGTGAAATTGCTGGGTCCTTTGTTGTCTGTTATTGCCTTTGGGGTTTATTGTGTGTTTTTGTTTTTGTTTAAGATTTTATTTATTTATTTTTAGAGAGGGGAAGGGAGGGAGGGAAAAAAAGGAGAGGAACATCAATGTGTGGTTGCCTATCATGCACCCCTGCTGGGGACCTGTCCTGTAACCCAGGCATGTGCCCTGACTGTGAATTGAACCAGTGACCCTCTGGTTCACAGGGCAGCACTCAACCCACTGAGCCACACCATCCAGGGCTAGCCTTTGTTTTAAAGTCTATTTTGTCTGTTACAGTATTGCTCTCCAGGGTTTTTTTTTTCCTCATTTTTATTTTCATGAAATATTTTTTCCATCTGTTTCCTTTCAGTGTGTGTGTATCTTTCGATTGTAAGTGAGTCTCTTGTCGACAGCCTGTGTAAGGTTCTTGTTTTGTTATCCACTCAGCCACTGTACGTCTTTTGATTAGAGCATTTGATCCATTTGCATTTAAAGTATTTGCTGATTGACATGTATTTATTGCCTTTCTATTGTTTATATTTTTTATCTTTTTTTCTTCTTAAAGAAGACCCTTTAACATTTCTTATAACACTGATTTGGTGGTAATAAACTCCATTAGCTTTTTCTTGTCTGGAAAACTCTTATCTGTCCTTTGATTCTAAATGATAGCATTGCTGGGTAGAATAATTTTGGTTGTAGGTCCTTGCTTTTTATCACTTTGAATATTTTATGCCAATCCTTTCTGGCCTGCAAAGTTTCTGTTGAGAACTCAGCTAACAGTCTTATGGGAGTTTTCTTGAGGTAACTGCTTTTTTTTTATTGCTTTTAAAATTCTCTCTGACTTTAACCTTTGGCATTTTTAATTATGATGTGTCTTGGTGAGGGCCTCTTTGTGTTCATCTTGTTTGGGACTCTGTGCTTCCTGGACTTGTATGTTTATATCTTGCTCCATGTTCAGGAAGTTTTCTGTCATTATTTTTTAAATAGCTTTTCACTTCCTCATTCCCACTCTTCTTTTGACACCCCCATGATGTGAATGTTGGTATGCTTATAGTTGCCCCAGAGGCTCCTTAAACTATCCTCAATTTTTTGGATTCTTTTTTCTTTTTGGATGTTTTCTGCTTTCTGTTTTCCAAGTCACTGATTTGATCCTTTGCTTCATGTACTCTATTGATTCCCTGTAATGTATTCTTCATTTCAGTTAGTGTATTCTTCATTTCTTACTGGTTCTTTCTTATATTTTCTCTCTATTTTAATGTTTTCTATCTCTTTGTTGAAGTTCTTAGTTCATTAAACATCCTTATAACCAGTGTTTGAACTCTGCATCTGGTAGATCATCTGGTAGATTGCTTATCTCCATTTTGTTTAGTTTTTTTTCCTGAAGTATATTTCTGTTCTTTGATATGGGACATATTTCATTGTCTCCTCATTTTGGCAGCCTCCCTGTGTTTGTTTCTCTGTATTAGGTAGAGCTGCTACATCTCCCAGTCTGGTGGAATGACCCTATGTAGTAGGTGTCCTGTGGGGCCCAGTGATGCAGCCTTCTCATTCACCCAAGCTGTGCACTTCTCATTCACCCAAGCTGTCCCCTTTGTGGACAGTGTGCACCCTTCTATTGTAGTTGAGCCTTGATTACTGTTGGCACATCAGTGGGAGAGATTTACCTCCAGGCCTATTGTCCTCAAGGACTGGCTGTGATTACAACAGAGGAGCTACTGCAGGGGCTGACCCCATGGAGCAGGAATCACTTCAGTTGGTCACTGACACAATGAATTTGCCCCTTGAGTGTGTACCTCATGGAGGTGATTGGCTGGTGCTCCAGTGTAGTCTGAAGCAGTTCACTGGGTGTGCTGGCTCTGGGTACTCCTGGCAGATGCAGGCTAAGGTCAGCTGCTGCCAGTTCTGTGCCTGAGGCCACCCGGTTCGGGCTACAGAGTGATCTGCAGATGGCTGCTACATGTGCTGGTCTTGGAGATGCGTGGGAAAGGCCAAGCTAGGAATTGAGGCCAGCTGTTGGCTAATGCCAGGCTCGGGACCACTTAGGAGTATGGACAGGCAGAGGCTAAGACTGCTTATTTGGGGTTTGTAAACCTTTGAGAGATCTTGCTAAGATTGCAATGTGAGCTGAGGCCATTTTTATAGAAAAGCCACTGAAAGTGACTAGGTAGGCTGGCAAGTTGGGTGGGGTAAGGTCTTAGGGAATTACCACGTTGGGTGAAAACATGAGCCAGATAGATGGAGTCTCAGTTTTGGTACCTACCTGTTGGCTCTTTGGAGAAAGGACTCAGCCTAGGCTCAATGGCCATTGCCAGCACTTCTGTCTGGGAGAAAGCTGCCCCTTCAGCCCTCACCCTGAATCCAGACAAGTCAGTTCCTCCGCTATGTCCCAGGCACCTTTCAAGCCACTGTGCTAGTGCTGGAGCTCAGAGCAAGTGAATCTGAGTAAGTCTTTGTTTGGGCCCTTTAAGAGGAATGTCTGGGGTTCCAGGAAACCTCTGTCTCACTCAGCCAGAATCTCTGCTGATTTTAATAGCCAGCAGTTATGGGAACTTCCCTTTTCAGCCCTGGAACCCTTGCCTAGGGGGCCTCTGGGAGGCCCTCCACAGCAGAGAATTCCCTCTAGTTATTGCACACAACATGGGTGTCTCTGTCCCTCCCACCCGTCTCTACGGGGCTTCTTCTTTAGATCCTTAGTTGTAGGACTTCTAGTCAGCTAGATTTCAGGCAGTTCTGAATAATGGTTGTTCTGTGGTTTAGTTGTAACTGTGGTGTGGTCATGGCAGGATGTAAGTATCACATTTACCTACTCCACCATCTTGACTGGAAATACTGTGAACCTTTTTTACTTGAGAATTACCTATCAAGTTTTAAAGAAGGAACCACCTACATTAAAACCATTTTTTATTTTTATAGCAGACATGTCACAATCTAGTATAATCCTCTTGTCTTGATTTTGCTGTGTTTTTCCAGCTGTGACAAGTAAGCTAAAAAAACTCATCCAACCATCTTTAATTAGATTACATTGTGGCTTAGTGTGCAGGGCCTGGGTGGGGAATCATCGCCTCCTTCAGGAACTTTTCTCACTATATGTCAGCACTGCCCTTGCCTCCTCTACTCTTTTCCTAGATAACATTTTAATTTCCTACCTTATTTCACACAAGTCTATTGTTTATCTTTCTACCAAAGTCCCTGATATGTGCCCTTCAGGCCCTGCAACTCCCACTCAGTGCTTGCTTTTTTAATTTTTGTGTCTGCTATTAACATGGCTTAAGTATTTCCATTTCTTCAGTAATTTGACCCATCCCCTACAGGCTGCTCCCCCCACCCAGTCATATTTGGCCTTGTATAAGACTGAAGAGGAAACTAAACAAATAGAAGGATTTCCAAAATGTAGGACAAGCAGAAAATATGACAGTATAATCAGTAAGCCTCAAAAATCTATATTGGAAACTTAAGAAGCTCTAGCAACTATCCAAACATAACTCAACTAGGACAACATTCTTTGGAAAAAGTGTGATAAGACTATGCATGAAATTGTGTATGCAGATGTGTTTAAATGCATCAGAAAGTGGGCAAGAATGTGTATAAATACAGTTGAATGTTTGTTTGCCAGCCTTCATTATTGAAAGATATGTGTAGATGAAAATGAACTCAATGTAGCAAAAGGACTTCCTGTTACCTTTAGGAAATTGCTATTCCCTGTTCTCTTACTCATTATATCTTATCCTGCTATCACAAGGGAGTCTTTACAACTCAGTTATCCATGTTTGACTATTTGGGTTACTCCTTTAACATCATGTACAACAGTAAATCCTCAGAGAAATTAGATTATAACAGTGCTCTTTCATTGTTCCTGAAAAATAAACATCACCCTTAATATAAAAAAAGAATATATTTCTCCATCTACCATCCATTCCATATTCTTAGATATTTTACTCCCAAAAGTGGTCTTTTCCACTATTCTTTTTTCATTCCTTATATCTCATCTGAAAAATATAAGTAGTCTTCATATTAAAAAAGAAGCTAATGTTCTCATATTTTATAAAGTTTTATATAAAATATAGGCCTGCTTTGGATTTTGTTTTTGTTCATTATTTTGGCCTTTTTAACCCTAGGTTCTGCCCATTCTACAAGACGGTAGGGATGCTGTCCAACATGATTGCGTTTTATGATATGGCTCGTAGAGCTGTTGAAACCACTGCCCAAAGTGACAATAAAATCACATGGTCCATTATCCGTGAGCACATGGGGGAGATCCTCTATAAACTTTCCTCAATGAAATTTAAGGTATAGTAATTTCTGCTGTAACTTACTTTAGTGGGGAATGCTTCTTTTTCATTTTTTATCTATTTGAGTCCTGAACCTGGAGCATGAAACATACATTTATCATTTTCACACATGCTCGGGTTATGTAAAACCAGAACAGATCTCAAAGTTATGTTCAAATAGGAATTCTAGTGATAAAAGAGATAGTATGTCATGTCTAAAATAAATGCTGATATGGTTGTTTTTGTCTTAAATGCTAGGCAGTTTAATGCTAAAATCATTGCTGAACAGCAGTTACCTTACCTCAGCTGCCTATTAACATCCAAACCCTATGCTTATCTGAAATGACTTCTGCTGTTTACTTCTTTTAAGTGTCTTACTGCATAATATTTTTAACTTTTAAGAGGACTGTAATTCTTTTGAAAGTCCACTGACATAAACAGATAATTAAATGAAATTATCAGTAGAAACTCAAATGTGTTTGTTTTTAAATATTTTATCAGTTGAATTATATTTATTTCTAAGTTGTAATATCCAAGTATATATACTAATTACCTATTGAGAATGATTATGTGAATGTGTGTTGTATATATATCACTCTATCACTATATATATAGTTGGCTGCACTATAGATTGAAAGTATACCTGTACAATAGATAATCACTGTATCAAGAATTTTAAAATAATCATACCCTTGAGTCCTGTCATTCTACTTCAAAGCATACAGCCCAAGGTAATAATCAGATTTTCATGTGGAGATATAGGTATAGATTCAGGTATAGAGATATATGTAGATATATATATGGTTGTTTATTACACTTCTCGAATGTCATCCAAGAGTGAACAGTACAGCATGGCATGTACATATGATAAGAATATTATGAAGGCATTAACATCTTTTTTTCAAAGTATTCAAAGATACAGGAAAATGCTTATGGTATAATGAGGGGAAAAGGTTGCAAAGAAATTATGTAATTGATTTAAATTTTATTTTCAAAAATTGAATATAGGAATAGGATAAAATATATGTAATAATAGTAATGTGGTATTGTGATTAAAGATGATAGCTGTTTTCTATTTATATGCACATGCTAAGAATTAACATCACAGTTGCTTTTTAATGTCATTAAATTTTTTCTGTAGCATTATTTTGTTACTGGAGAGTGATATTTTCTTATTCTTAGGCACTTAGGAAATTTCTTGGTGGTGGTATGGACAATTTTGTTCTTGTAGTTAGTTTTGTGAATTTTCCTAGTGTACATTCCCAAAAGTGGAATGATTGTGAACTTTCACATTTTAAAGTCTCTATTATACATGTTACTTGTTTAAGTTGCTTTCCATAAGGATTTTAAATGTAGTGCATTTTAAGATTATTTTAGGAATTTTACTTCCCTGTATCAGTGTGATACTATCTGATGTGGAATAGTAAATTCTAATTATATTTGTGTACATGCAGTGACATGCATCTTATATGTGATTCTGTAATATTTTGCATATTGTTGAGCATAAATCTATTGGTCATTGAATACAGGTAGCAGGCAAAATACAGTAGTGAAATTTTTTCTTTTTGTTTGGTTAGGGTAATATTCCATTTATACATTTCTACCCTTGAAATGAAAAAAGGGAAATAAGGATAATTTTCACTCTTGGCCTGTTGCTTACCAGTGTACCTCAGTTAACCTAGTGCTCAAAATATATTAAATTAAGTAACTTACTTTACATGTTCTGAAAGTTATTTTCCAAAGGTAAATTGAATTCTGTAATGTTTTTTCTTCAGGATCCAGTGAAAGATGGTGAGGCAAAGGTCAAGGCCGACTATGCACAACTTCTTGAAGATATGCAGAACGCATTCCGTAGCCTTGAAGATTAGAACTGTGATTTCTTTCTTCCTTTTCCTCAGCAAGCTCTGATATATGTATATTTTCCTAAATTTCCCATCTCAAACCCTTTGCTTCTTTATTGTGCAGCTTTGAGACTAGTGCCTATGTGTGTTATCATTCGTTCCCTTGTTTATTTGGTAGGTCTTATATAAAACAAACATTCCTTTGTTCCGGTGTTTGAAGGACCTCCTGATCTTTTCTCTGAAGTGGTAAATGTAGTAAATATGATATACACTAACTACACTGCTGTAAATTTGTATGTAGGGTGACATCGCTCCTTGTCCTAGGTTTGCCCTTTCTTAGTCTCCATTAAATTGTAAACAGGACTACTGCATGTGCTCTGTTTGCAGTGGATTTGGGATGAAAGGCCAGATTTCTAAACATTTTGACGGGTACTTTGTGAAATGACTTGATATCTATCTACATGGCAAGATTATTTACAACTTAGCATTTTGCTAAGTAACTGCTTTGCTCCAGGAAATAATTTGCTTTTTAAAAAACATGAATGAATGAATGAACGTTCCAATTAAGCATTGCTTCCCCAGTACAAATAAAGAATATTTATGGGAAACTGTTGGGAACTATACTATTTTTAAAACAGGCATTTGTGAGGCTCAGTACAATATATGAATCAGTACCCTGAAACAGTGGAAAAGGAGCCACAGGCCATATTTGGATTAACATCATTTTGTTTACCTTATCTTGTTTCACTAGGAAAAATTCAGTATCAAGGACCATTCTGCATTACTATGAAATTCTTTTTAAAATTACATTTAGAACAAACACTAAGAGCTTAATCCACATTGTACCCTTTTTCTTTTTCTCAAACATCTTAGAAGCCTAAGCTTCTAAGAATCATGTAGTAGTGTGAGGAGCTGTAAAGTGTCACAAAGAAGATATTTAATAGTAGTTAAAGGCTGTTTGCACATTTAAGGACCATCTGGGCTGTAGTGATTCTTGGGACCAGAGTGGCATTATGCTTTTACAAGATAATGATGTGTCACATGTTTGTATATTTGTTTGCTTATTGAATTTTGAACAACCAGTTTACCAATTATAGAAAATAATAGTTTCATTCATGTGGGTTTTGATTCACTGGCTCAAAAAAGTTCTCAGGATACTGTAGCCACAGCAGCATAATGGTTTCCATTTGGTTTAATAGGGGTGAAATTAATCCTGGTATCTGCTAATAGCAGAATCTGGGTCATGTGAAAAAAAGATCATTTCATCCTGTCTTTTAAGTTTTTGTTTTAAACTGATAGTTTCTGGTTTTATATTGTACAGTAAGTCACACCACAGAACAGCTGTGAGAGTAACAGTTTCCCATTAATCTCTTTCTGCCCAATAAGTGCCGGCACCATTGCGTCCTCTTTGGGAATAGGAAAGGGCATGCAAGCATGCCAGCAATATCAAGTACCCAAATGTAATAGCATAAATAAAGTACTTACTTTATGCCTTAATATGTTACTTAAATTTTTAGGGAATGTATTTCTTTTTGTTTGTTAAGGAAAGATGAGGTCAATATTCACCTATAGTTTGTTTAAATCCTTGCAAATTGCATGTTCGTGCAGTGGCCTGCTCCTCAGGAGAGGTAGTCTTCCATACTTTTTGTAACCTTTCAGAATACTAGAAGATACAAACTTTGCAATGATTTGTAGATGTGGACGTAATGATGTTGCTTAATCAGTTTGCTTCTAGTGTAGCATCCTACCCAGAGGCCCTAAGACCAATGGATATTAAAAGAATTTCAAAAACTTTCTATTTCTACCTTAAACTTACCAGCAAACTAGGGTTGTGATGGTAATGAATGATATAATGAAGAAGGTTTGAATAGTTTGGGGTTTTTTTTCGTAATTCCGAATTTGCAGTGTACATTTTTACTTCTTTTTTGGATTGTTGATGTGTGGATGTGAAAATACTAGAGAAACTATGCTCAGATGTATATTTTATGGCCCCTTCACCTATGTGTTGTAGAATTTCAGATTGGTCACTGCTCATATTTCTTTAGTAAGAATGTGTTAAAATTGCAACAGTCTTTTTAAAATGATGCAGTTCTGTATTTATTGTGCTGCACCTGGTCCTAAGTGAAGCCAGTTAAACAAGTTTCATATGTATTTTTCCAGTGTTAAGTCTCACACATTGTACCCTTTGGAAATTTCCTTCCATCCTAAAAAAAATGAATAGAAGAGATCATATGTATGTGTGTGTGGAGCCTTCCCATCCTGGAAATTTCACTCTCTTTATGTGAAAAGTTGTGTATAATTGTTAAAATCTATGAAAGAATAAAATGTGGATTTAAATTAACATTATTTTATTTGTGTGTGTATGTATGTGTCATGATCTGCTAGAAAACATACCACCTTGTTGTATTTTGACTTGATGTTTTCAATATGATTTTCAAATTTTTTATTTCTCCCTTTCTTTACAGATTGTTACTTCAGGCCATGAAATTGAATTAGGGCCCTCACTGTATACACTGCACAAAGCTCTATAATCATATACACTGTGATTTGGAAATACAGTATAGTACACAGCATCCCATGCCATTCTGAATATTGTTTTAAATTGAAGAAGTAAATGGTTTGTAAAAACACACTTATAAAGTAAAGGATATCAATGGTACTCATTTTTGATTTTGGTAAATGAATGAAGGCCTTGTGATTCATAATTTTGTAAGCCAACATATTTAAGATCAATGTAGCAACATGTTACTTGGGACATTTTTTTTTCCTTACATGTATTTCTAAGAATTTCCAAGGAAATAAAGCAGCAGTGTGGAATGAACAACTGTATTACTGTCGAAGGCCAAGTTTATGTAGAGGAATATTTTAAAATTCATGGGAAAACTTATTATAGAATGTTTGGGTAATTTTTAGTCCTTTTGGTAACATCATAATATCTTTTTAGTTTTAAGGTATTACTGCAACATAAGCACAAAGAAGGGAACCAACCTCCCCAAGTGTGGTGTGATAAAATGCTGCTAAAGATGTTCTAAGGACCGCCTGGTCTTTCCTCCAGGAAAGTCCTTCATTCCTCCAGGTGTTGACTCTGAGACAGTAAGTACCGTATTTGCCATGTATAATGTGCACCCATGTTTTTGGCCCATACTTTCAGGAAAAATATCTTTTGTTTTAATTTAATTCAATTATTTATTTATTTATATTTAGATACCTGTTTTTTGTGTAATAAAGGAATTTTAGCAATTATTTTTAACATGATACAAGAAATTCTATGTAACAAATAATTATAAAACACAAGAACAGATACAAGGTATTTCAGGTACTACCCATGTACAATGCACATCCCTATTTTTTCCCTCCAAAATTTGGGCAAAATTGTGCATGTTATACATGGCAAAATATGGTATTAGAAGGCAGGCAGTTTATTTGGGAGGTGATCATTGGAAACACCAATAGGTTTGTAGAAAATTAAGACAGAATTGAAGAAAGCCAGTAAAAGTTCATTATTGTGCAAGTCAATACTTTGGACTACTGAGTACAATCCTGCCATGGAGTTCTAGGAGCAAGTGGAGCATATGCCCTCAGTTATCCCACCTCGGTGCAAGGGAGCTAGAGTACTTTCCTCAGTCATTGATAGCTAGCACCTGTCAATCATCCATGGAAGGCTGTTCCCACAAAGACAGAGTCAAGGCCCAGCACATGCATAAGTAGATTAGGCACTGGTGACCACAGAAAACCCTCTGCAACCGGGTGCAAATTGGTGTGCACTGAAATGGTAGTAACAGCCAAGGAGATTTACGTAAGGCACTACTAGCAACTGCTTCTAGATCCTTAACAAGTTAAGGGGCCGGGGGGGTGTGACATCACTCAATCAGTAATTAAACACCATTCTGCAAAATAAGGAAGCACCATATAAAAGGAACTGGACACTATGAAAAGACTTTTAAAGATTTTATTTATTTTTAGAGAGAGGGAAAAGGAGGGAGAGAAAAATCAATGTGAGAGAAACATGGATTGGGTGCCTCTCTCAGGCCCACGACCAGGGACCCGGCCCACAACCCAGGCATGTTCCCTGACTGTGAACCGAACCAGCAAACTTATGGTTTCCAGGCAGTGCTCAATCCACTGAGCCAAACCAGCCAGGGCTGAAAGATTTTTTTAATAGAATCTCTTTTTATTTAAAGAGATTTTTTTTTTTAAGAGCAAAGAGTATACACATCAACTACGGTTCTAAATAGGCAGATGTGGGGTTTAATGATCCCGAAAATAAAGCACCTTCTTAGATTAATGGGATTTTGATCATTTATTCCAACCTGTCTCCTAAATACAGAACAGGAAGGTGAAGTCTAGAGAGATTTGCCCAGTGTCACACAGCTACCTGATATCAGAATGCAGGCCTTCTGATTCCTAGTGTCTCTGCACTAAATCTTTTGTATATATCTTCCTTGATGTATGTATTTATCATTCTGAACCAAGAAGTTGGGTTGAATAAAGGTGAGATAGGTAAAGTAACCAGAAGAAAAGTGAGGAGAAAAGACTAGCTAGACAAGATAGTCGTGGGCAGTATGATGATGACTAACTTACTGTAAGATGGAAAGTGTGACTGAGAAACAGTCCGAGCCAGAGTTTAGGAAGCTGAGTCTAGAATAAATAGCCATTTTTTTTAATCAAAATTTTATAGAAGTGGGGAAGAACAAGAATATAAGCAGTAATAAATATGCTACAAAGGACTTATATCCAGAATATATAAAGGACTATAAGTAAAAAAGACAGCTCTTTATAGATGAATGGGTGAAAACTTGAACAGGCACCTAACAAAATGACCAATTAACATGAAAAAGTGGCTCAACTTCTAGTTATCAAGGAAATACAAATTAAAATTACAATGTGACACCATTTCATACACGTTGGAAGGACTACAGGGGAAAGGACAGAGAATACCAAGTGTTGGTGAGGATGTGGAGCAACCAGAACTGTCATACATCTTTGATCAGAGTGTTAATTGCATAACCACTTCGGAGAACTATACTGGTAGTATCTGCAAGCTGAATTAGGAATACCTAGGGATGTAGAAATCCCATTCCTAGGTCTATACACAACAGGAATAAATAGATATCTATTCATCAAAAGACATAAACCAGAATGTTCATACCAGCACTATTTGTAATACCTCAAGCTGGGAACTACCTAATGGTAGTTTGGAAGAGTGGATGAGTAAATTATATGAAATACTGTATAGAAATGAGAGTTAATGTAACAAGATGTTTGAGTCTCACAAACATTAATGTTTAGTAAGAGCAGCCAAACAAAACACATACTCTATGATTCCATTTATGTAGAATTCAAAACCGTGAAACTAATATGTGGTGTTTGGAGTCAGGACGTTGGTTACACGTGGTGGGGAACGGGTGCTAACCACAGGACGGCAGTAAACGGGCACTGCTAGGGTGCCATCAACATCCCGGTTCTTAGCCCGGGTCCTGCCGTCATAGGTGTGTTCGTCTGGGAAACTCATATGATTGAAGCATTTTTCTGTATGCATGTCACACTTAAATAATAACTTTACAAAAAAAAGGATTATACCTAAGGGATTTCTGTTTATTTCAAGTAGTTTTGCACTCAGAATTATACACATACGGTTAAAAAATGCTTTAAAATTTTACTAAGTAAAATCAAGTTTTTATTTGATTATTTAATGCACTTTTCTAGCAGAGATGATAGATTTTAATTATTTTTTTACACTAGTTTAAGAATTTCTTGCTATTTTTTATTTAATTTTTTTCAATTACAGTTTAATTCAGTATTTTGTATTAGTTTCAGGTATAAGCATAAATATTTTGTATTAGTTTCAGGTATAAGCATAAATACTATTTTGTATTAGTTTCAGGTATAAGCATAGTGGTTAGACAGTCATGTACTTTACATAGTGTGCCCCCAATGTTTTCAGTACCAGGCTCCATACACAGTTTTACAATATTATCAACTCTATTTCCTATGCTGTACTTTACATCCCCATGACTATTTTATAACTGCCAATCTGTACTTCTCAATCCCTTCACCTTTTTCACGCAGTGCCCCAACCCCACTCACCTCTGGCAACCATCAGTCTCTTCTCTGTCTGAGTCTGTTTCTGTTTTGCTTATTCCTTTATATTCTTTAGATTCTACAGATAAGTGAAATCATATGGTATTTGTCTTTGACTGACTTATTTCACTTAGCATAATACCCTCTAGGTACATCTATGCTCTCACAAATGGTAAGGTTTCGTTGTTTTTCGTGGCTCAGCAATATTTAATTGCACATACGTACCACAACTGCTTTATCCTCTTGTCTATTGATGGGCACTTGGGTTGCTTCCATAGCTTGGATGGTGCCACTTGTGGAGCTAATTGCATCCTGCTCTGATGTTGTCTGAAGCCTGCCACTAGTGTTGGTTCTAGGGCCTCTTGGGAGGGACTCCATTGTAGGTCCCTGTAAGATGCTGCCTGTGACTGGTTCTGGGTAACCCATTTGAAGCTACAAAGTTATCCACAGTTTGTATATGTCTCTGCTGGGCCTGGATGTGCATGGGAAGGGCCAAGCTCTACACCAAGACCAGCTAGCTAGCTTCCACCAGCACTGAGCCCAGGGGCAGGTCAGCAAAAGTTACAAGGCACTCTGAAATCCCCATTCAGTGGCTTCCATCTGCCAGCTGCTTGTTAAGCCCAGTCCCTGAAAGAGCCTCTGGCAGTACACAAGTTACATGAGGTAGTTTCTCAGTGAGTCACCAGATAGAGGCAAGTAGTGTTTGCCAGACTGACTAAAACTCATTGCCAGTGCTGGGTCTGAGGCCACTCACTGAAAGTACCAGGGTATACCAAAGCCAACTGCCACCCACCAGGTGCCCACACACCTTTGTAGTGGGGCAGAGTTTCAGGGAGTTGTCAGGATGAGGCCAGCAGACTCTATCAGGTCCAAACCAAGATTTGGCCATGTGAAGAGAGAGCTCTGCACTGTGGATATTAGAGGGGAGAATGGCTCTGCCCTAGAGCCACACAACTCAGTCTGTCCCTGATTCTTCCCAGGCCTGGAGATCCTGAGCTCAGCAGGGCAGGGCAGGGCAGGGCAACAAGGAGTCAGGAGGGTGGGCCTATTGCATTCCTCCAGCTGGTGCTGTATAAAGGGTAGTGCTCAACCCAAAAAGACGGTGTTTGCGTGTGGTGTGGGGGAGAGAGTCAGCACAGGAACCCTGGTGCTTGTCCCTTCAGCCCTCTTTCCGGAGCCACACAACCGTCTCTCCTCACATGACTCTAGTTTGCTCTGAGCCGCCCTTTCTCCACCAGAGCTCAGGGTGAGTGGCTGTGAATGAAATTTTGTCTGTTGGCCCTTTAAGAGGGCACCTGAGTTTCCAGCAGACTCCCACATGTCTCTAGTGGACATAATCTTCACTGATTTTCACAGCCAGATGTTACATGGGCTCCTCTTCCCAGCTCTTGTGCTCTGGGCTGGAAAGCCTGGCTGGGACTGAGACCCCCACACTCGTAACAGGCGACCTTTGCAGTTGTAATGTCTGGATTCTCAGCCACCACACAGGGTTGAGGGGCCAGACCTTTTCAGACCTCTTCCTATTAGTCTCCCTACTCATCTTAATGTGGTTATAAGGCTTCTGTTCAGCTAGTCTTCAGCTGGTTATTCAGGTTGATTGTTCTATATTTTAATTATAATTCCAGTTTGATCCTGGGAGGAGGTTAGTTTAACTTATACCTACTCCTCCACCATCTTGGAACATCTTCTATTTGAATTTTTCAATTCAGGAACTCTCAGTTCTCTTTGCAACCAATAATTTTCCTGTTAGCTGACCAGGATTTAGGGAATAGTGTGTTCTTTGAACAGAGTGAAACTAACCAGACCATGCAGTCATAGAATGCCATTGGCTCATTAACTGTACTGTATCCAGTCACATACAAATATGTAGTCAGGTGTCTATGAGTACATATTGTTACCATACAGCCACATGGGGTCTTGCTGCCCGCTGCCCATAAACTCTGGAAGCAGAGGTTTGGTGAAAAGGAAAGGAGTATGTGTATGTGTGTGTGTTTGTGTGTGTGAGTGTGTGTGTCTGTGTGTGTGTGTTTAAGGCTATATACACCTTTGGAAGAATAATAGGCTTCTGTTTCAAAACTCATTCCCTTTAAAACACCCAAAGGTAAGTAGAGCCCCCACCCCTCGCCAGCTCAGTTCAAGGATGCTCCTGGAATCCCTTCTCCCAATTTAAAAATACTGTCCTTTGGGAAATACAGGTGGCTTACATGGCTAAGGGTAACAGCTCAGCTCCAGGCGTTTTTTGCAGTCCGGGTGCACTGCTGTCCTACTCCTGGCAGACTGCCCTTTCCTCTGACAACTGCCCGCAAACCCAGCATTGCATCCGGTCCTTTTAGTCAATGGCTCGTGTGTGCGTCCGTGAACCTGGCTAACTAGGGCCGCGCAGCGCCAGTCACCAGCGCTGCGCTGCTTCTCACGCAAGGAGAGGCACGGGGCTTGTAACATGGCCAGGCAGTCTCCAGGGCCCAGCTGCCCGGGAATGCTGTGGTACTCAAACCCCAACCAGGCTAGCCAAGTTGAGGAAAGAGAGCAAGTCTCCATGCGTGCTCCATTTTTAAAGTCCGGGCCCAAATTCCCACCTGCGCAGGAAGCACATAGGAAGGTGTTTCTCTCTGCACAAACATTTCTCTGTCTGGGTGCACGGGCACAGTGTATGCCCCGGGCCAGGCAGCCTACACAGCCTCCGTGCAAACTTCCTTCTGCTGTGTCACATCACGCCTCTGGTTGCCAGGGCAATACGCACTGGCGCTAGTTTGTTTACTGTTGCCTGGGCTATAGGGAATCACCTGGCTGCTGCTTCAGTCTGCACTCTTCGGGTTTCCTCTGGCCCCTCTCTTCTCCAGGGAATGCAGCCTCTCGCGCTGGATCCCGGTTCCCCCTCTCTCCAGTGAGCTGGTCAGACTTCTCTGTTAGGATACCACAGTCCTCAAAGCAGGAATAAATAACTGTTAAAAGAAGGTTTGATGTTTTAAAAATTATACCTGCCTGAATTAGCTGTTCCCCAAATTTGTCAGAATGTGAGGAACATATGGGACTGTATTAATGATAATAGGTTCCCAGACATGCACCCAAACCAAACTGAATTGGAATCTATTCTGGAGGAAGGGTATAAGAGTGACTTTATCAAACATCCCAGGTGATTGTTACCATGGGGAAAGTTTGGAGAATCAAGTATCTTTAGTCAGTGCTTAGATATGAAAGATTACACAAGAGACTTAAGTTTGAATAAGCATTCTCTGAATGTTAACTACTTTTTCCACAATCTCAGCATTATAAGATTTTCCTGAATCATTTATTCTTTGAGAAATGTCCCCTGTTACTGACCTTAAACAGTGCTCTGCTGATTCACATGGATGCTGCCTGAGATTCAGAATAGTCTAGCAGAAGGAAAAAGTTTTCCTAAATCATAAAATGTGAGCAGTAATAATTGTTATACCTATGGACTTCAAAAAAAGACTTTATTACAGTAGTTTCAGGCATTTACTGAATGATTAGTAGTTTGTCTTCTGCCTATTTCTTTACATGCAGGTGATGGCAAAAAGGAATAAAAATTCTGTGACATATTTGAATTTTGTCACACACAGGCTTAGTCTATAAATATAAGTATAAAAGAATATCATTCAGACCTTGGCCAGTGTGGCTCAGTTGCTTGGAGTGGTGTCCGTAAACTGAAATGTTGCTGGTCGGATTCCAGTCAGGGCACATAACTTAGGTTGCGGGTTTGGTTCCTGGTCAGGGCGCGTGCAAACTGATCAATGTTTCTCTCCATCTCTTCCTCCCTCCTTTCACCTCTCTCTAAAATCAGTAAGCATGTCTTCAAGTAAGGATTTTTCTTTTCTAAAAAAAAAGGATATATTTAGTCCATTAATCCACTTTTTAAAAACAGTATTTGGCCCTGGCTGGTGTGGCTCAGTGGATTGAGTGCCAGCCTGTGAACCAAAGGGTCACCCGTTCAGTTCCCAGTCAAGGCACATGCCTAGGTTGCAAGCCAGGTGCCCAGTAGGGGCACTCCAAAGGCAACCACACATTGCTGTTTCTCTCCCTCTTTCCTTCCCTTCCCCTCTCTAAAAACAAATAAATAAAATCTTTCTTAAAAAACAACATTTGTATTGGGATTCAAAATTCCTTTTTCTTTAATCCATTAAGATAATATTTTGATTTTCAACCATCATCTGAATAGCTCATAAATTGTCACAACTCTCAAATAGCTAGTACATCTAGCATTTCCAAATGACTTAAAATGGCACTAAGAGTTTTGGGCACATTTTATAAAAGTCAAATTGCCTTCAATCACATAAAATTCTACTTACGGACTTTCTTTTTAAATTGCATTTTAAAGTCTATAAAGACCTTTTGACACTTGTTTAAAAGATGATTTAGGACAGTATTTCCTCAAGCATGGTGCTGCAGGCTGGGTTCTTCAGAGGCAGATGCTTAAGTGGAGATGGAGGTACAAGTTGTTCATTTGAAATCCCCATTTGAGAAAGGTGGCAGGGAGAAGCAAGGTTGAATATAGAAAAAATCAAAATATAAAGCTGGGCTGACAAAGCCTGGGCCACTGCTGTGGGGAAGCTCTGGAACAAATATTGGTGATCAGAGTTGACATGCATCAAGTTGAAATGGCCAGACCTTATCATCCCTGCTTCTCCCGGAATCCAGGTTCAGGCTGCCCTGTGAGAATGTGACCTCTGGCAAGCTGGCATCTGCAGAGCTGACCTAGAAGGAGCTGACTTGGAGGCTGGGTACCAAGTCTTTCCTAGAAAGAGGATCTTCACAGCACAGCTATGAGTCCATGAGATGGTTTTCATAGAGAAACAGGTGAATGGTATACATTGCACTGCATAGAGGTAAACATTTAGTACATCATATCCAAGGTTTCATGGACTTGCTTAGAGTGGAGGCCAAACTAGTAAATATTTCTAGTGAATAATTTTTATTTTTTTAAAGAAATTTCTTTTTTTAAAAGATTTTATTTATTTATTTTTAGAGAGGGAAGGGAGGGAGAAAGAGAGAGAGAGAGAGAAACATCAATCTATGGTTGCTGGGGGCTGTGGCCTGCAACCCAGGCATGTGCCCTGACTGGGAATCAAACCTGCGATGCTTTGGTTCGCAGCCCACACTCAATCCACTAAGCTACGCCAGCCAGGGCGTGAATAATTTTTAAAGAAAAATATTAAGTGCAAAAAAATTACAGGCGATAAGAAGATAGAGCAAAAATCATGAAGGTAGTCTTCAAACCAGAAATTTTAGCAACATGCTTGTAAGTTAAAAGCTGGACTGATTGTGTTAGTGCCTTGTAAAATATAAGTGCTCACTGAATACCTTTTTTTATTTATTGACATTAGAGACAGGAAAGGGGAGAGAGAAAGAGAGAAATACTGATTTGTTGTTCTACTCATTTATGCATTCATTAGTTAATTCCTGCATGTGCCCTGACTGGGGATCAAGCCCACAACCTTGATGTATCAGGGATGATGCTCTAATCAACTGAGCTACCCAGCCATGGCTTGAATGGTTTTAAAAAGACCCCAAGTAAATGTTGGCCTCATTTCACATAGAAACACATCATCAAATGTGAAACTCTTCAGGAAATGACTAATTCAAAAGTAAAATATATTTCGAAAAATCATTGTTTGTTACCTAGTCAAAAAATTAAACATTAAATAGAATGAACTGACAAGACGCCATTTCAAATATGTGTCTTTCCTGTAACAGCACCTATTGGCATTACTTTGATTAAATTACTGCCTGGTAAGTATGAGAATTCACTCATACTATGCTCTTCTATGATAACCACAAATAAATAACCCCCTGGTATTTACAGAGTTGCTCAAGTGAAAAATAACACAATGTACCTCTGCAGTAGCTGGGTTCCTTTGGCGTGTCTCTTGGGCTTCCCAAAGGGAATTTTGCACATGTCGCATTGCCTGTATTTTACCCCAAATTCAGTGACAAACTTATTTGAGCCCTCCACTCATTAGATTATAACTTGCATTGCAATTAGTTGTCCATAAAAACATGGTCTACATCATAACAAGAGTTAGCTTGTTATACCATATCCTCAAAATGTGTTTTCATATGAGAACATTAAACTAATTCCTAGAAACTTTGTACACAGAATCATGGACTATTGATCCATATATTGACTAGAAGGAGAAACATGTACCTTGATTTTACAACAAATTGATTTGAAGCATAAAGCATTATCAATTTAAATATTATGAACTGGAGATTTTAAAATTATACTTCATTAAAATAACTCATAAACATGACAGAAGCAAGCAAAAAAAAGATGGGCTTACTCTTTTTGGAAAAGAATTCCTAAATTACAGCCTCATAATGTGTTTAACTAAATGTACCTATATGTGTATTTCTTTTTAGAGCTTTAAAACATAGCTGTTCTGTTACCATTCTTACATCCTGAGAACTTTGCTAGAACTTTGCTAACAATTATCTCGTACTTAAAACATCACCCGCTGTTCTGTTCTAGTAGTCTGTTTCCCCTTTGTCTAAGTGTGGGACAAAATACCATGGTCAGTAAGAATACTTGCAAAGTGTTGGTGTGACTGAGGAATTAAATTTTTTTTTTAAGATTTTATTTATTTATTTTTAGAGAGGGAAGTTAGAGGGAGAGAGAGAGAGAGAGAAACATCAATGTGCGGTTGCTGGGGGACACGGCCTGCAACCTAGGCATGTGCCCTGACTGGGAATCGAACCTGCGATGCCTGGTTCGTAGCCCGCGCTCAATCCACTGAGCTACGCCAGCCAGGGTGGAATTAAATTTTAATTTTAATTAATATAAATTTAAATAGCAGATGTTGGTTAGCGGTTACTATATTGAACAGCACAGGTCTAGATCCATGATTTCACAGATATCCAATTTTATCATTCATTCCATATTTCTTAGCTAGGAATCTCCTATAAAAAAGGACTTCCAGAATGACTTTAAACTAAATTCACAATTTGAAGTGTCATTGGAACACCCAGGTAATATGGTCTGCAAAGCAGTATAATGGTTGTTTTACAATTAAAACTTTTCAGGTATGTGCTCCTCAACCCACCTTCTAATCTCTTATAGGTGAGAGCCTGGGACATGTTTTCTTCAAGTTCACAACCAGCTTAGTGGGAAGGTGGTTTCCCATTAGACTGTCTACAATGGGACTTTGTTTCTGTCATTCTCCTCACCAGGCCTTGAAAATGAAAATTTAGGGTTTGGCTAGATCCAGGGCAAAAGCAGCTTCATTACTTCATGCATTTTTCTGGGTTCCTTAGATTTCAGCCTGATAATTCTCCCTATCTTGTTAGCTGTCCTACGAATTTGCAGAAGATTTCTGAAAACTATAACTATGCTTTTATAGTTATTCTTAGTGGGAAGGTTTGTCCAATTATATGGTCCACCCTATGACCAGAACTAGAAATGGAAGCTTATCCCGTATTCTTTAAACTTCACAACCTCTCTAAGAAAGAGTCACTGTGGTCATATTCCTCTTTTCTCAAGATAAAAAAAGCCGATGAGAAGCACAGAAGAATCTTGCAAACAGTCATACAGCTAGTATACATAGGAGCCAGATTTTAAATCCGCTTCTATTTTACTAAAAGACTTTTCCCTTAACCGCTCAATTATATGCCTTAATTAGATTGAAGACTTTCAGTGACTCTTATGAAAATTAACTTAAACTTTTAATTTTGCTTTTTAAAATCATTAGGTAACAATTAACCCAGATGCTAAATAAAAAGGTATGTAACTATTAGAGAGACAAATATCATATGATCTCAATTATATGTGAATCTAATGAAAATAAACTGATGAACAGAAAAACCCCCAAAGTATGCATACATGGAACAGACTGACAGCTGTCACAGGGAAGCAGGGAGGGATGACTGGATGAAAAAGGTACAGGGATTAGCCAAAGGGCCTAGGCCTATATGCATGACCCATAGGCACAGACAGCAGGGTGCTGATGGCCGGAGGGAAGGTGGGGGCAGGGGCTGGGTGGAGGTGGGCAAAAAGAGGAAAATGGAGACATCTGTAATAGTATCAACAAAAAAAATAAAGTTAAAATAAGCAAATAAATAAATAAATAATAGAATGCAATTTTATTTTTCATGATTACTACCAAAAATGTTCTAGAGTTAAAATATGCAATTGAAGTAAATGGTAAGATGTTAGTATGAAATAAAAAAGATCACAAATCAAAGTATTATCTGTAGTTGACCCTGTTGGTGAACTGCCTGTAACCCCTTTACCAGTCCAGGTCATCCATCCTCCAGCTGAGTATCAACTGCTAAGAACTCGCAGCAGTACATTCACAATGAAACTAGCCCTAAACCAACAGGAGGTGCCACATCTGGCAATGCCCGAAAGGTTAAGCACTCTGTGTCTGCCCCCATACCTGTCAGTGGTCACAAGACAATGTGAGGGTATCAATGACCAGTCCTGTTGCCTCAAGGTGGGACAAGTCTGTAATGACATTCACGTTGAAGACAGACTTCAGCTGCATCCACGTTAGTACCTACTTCTCTCCTTCTTCCCTCCTTCCCTTGTGAGTTTCACCCCAACAGCTTTTCCTCAATAAGTCACTTTCACCAGAATCTCTCTCATTACTATCCACTTCCTCCCTCTGTACCATTGTCTCTTCCACAAAAGCTCTAATTGAATAGAAATAACTACTATGACTTTTCGAGCCACGTTGAATATGGTCAGACAAGCATTTTGTTTCAAGAAGTTCTTGCTAAAATAATGTCTTCAAGGAGAGTGTAAAGGTGGGGACAAATGGTGACGGAAGGACACTTGGGATAGTGAACACACAATATAATATGCAGATGATGTATCATAGAATTATATACCTGAAGCCTGTGTAACTTTATTAATCAATGTCACCCCAATAAATTCAATAAAATGGTACTAATTAAAACATGAAATAAATAAAAAGTAAAAGGTGGTCTTCAAATTGTAGCCTTCATTTTGAGAAAGTTGAAAATTCAATTCCACATCCTTTTTTTTTGCCTTTCTCCTGTCCAAGGATCTGAATCATATGTAGATGCTATTTTCCGGGGGTTGTACTTTGTTTTATGTGCACCATGGTGTGGTCCAACACAAGATAGTCACTGACATGTGTATTCTCTTCTCTGTTTCCAATATACATAACTACATAAAAATACTATGTATTTTACAATTTATATATATTTAGCATTGGCTACTACTCACAATGGGCACAATTTATATACTTATCTTTAGAAGGCAGAATTAGAGCACTTATCCATGAATTATAACTGCTAAATTGTAAATGACCTCACTAGAGATTTTTAAAAAATAATACTCCTGTTGCCTATTAGATTCACTAAAATAGATAAGTAGTTTCTAAATGTCCAATTTCAAGGAAGAGCATTATATAAAGGAAAACATTGTCTCAACCTGTTTAATGATCTCTGAATTTAATTACACTATCAACAGTTATTGGAAAACATTGGCTTCTATCTTTGTAAAAGCAAAGCATTCCTACTTCAAATAGCAATGCTAAAATCATAAGGTTAATAGATACCATTAACAAAAAGGGATGGGGAGGGGTCAGATTTGGGTATGTTTATTTATTTAACACCATAGGTTATAGTGCTACATTAGATAATACAATATAAGACATTCCATTTTAGAAATTGGTTCAAGGTGGATTTAAATAATTCACAATTTAATGAAATAAAATCTAGAAACCCAATACCTTTAGCAAATGACGTAGGAACTCTCTCAGCTTGCACCTTTCTCTTCTTACCCCATCTCCAGCTTCTACTTCACACACATCCTTAGCTTATATGAGTCTCTAAAGTTGTTCTGTCTAGCCGGTTTCATCCCGCTTTCCCAGGAAGTGCTACCCTTTTATCTTGGACCATTTTTCTCTTTGCAACTCTGCCAGCTCTGTGCTCACACTTGCGTGACTGCAGAAGCACATACACCTGGGCTGGCCAGGTTAACTTTCTTTTTTGGGGCTTTTTTTTTGACAGGTCATATTAGTTTGTAATTTTTTAAGTAAGTAAAAATAGTATAAAGGTTTCTCATATATCCTTCACTCAGATTCCCCAATTATTAGCATTCCCATGTTGGTTTTACTTGTTTTATTATTCTCTCTACATATAATTATTTTCTGAATCATTTGAGAGTCAGTTGAACCTAACTACCTCAGTTAAACCTAAGTCAATATATATCCATATGTATATTTTCTAAAACAAGGACCTTCTCATATGTAACCATAGCATAATTATCAAACATAATGCACATTGAATGAATTCTATAATCTTATCTGCAAACTATTCAAAGTTCTCCAAATGCTCCAATAATATTGTTTATGGCAAAAAAGAAAGAGAGAGAAGGGAGAAGGGAGGGAGGGAAGGAGCTGAAAAGAAAAGGAAAAAGTCTAAGAAAATAAATTTTTTTCTGATTTAGGATCCACTTCAAGGTCACACATTGCTTTCAGTTGCCATATGTCTTTTGTCCCCTTTAATATGTAGCAATGCTTCAGTCTTTTTATGGCTTTCATAAGATTGATTTTTCTGAAGAATTCAAGTCAATTATTTTATAGAATCATTCAATTTGAATTTGTCTAATGTTTCCCCGTGATTAGATTCATAGTATGCATTTTGGGGGCTATACATAATTTGCACTTTGCTCTTAGTATTTAACAACATGTTTTGTAGATCCTTCCATCTCAGTACAAAGAGTTGCCTTTTTTTTGGTTATTCTTTCTTCAAATATTCTTTCTATCCCTTTATCTCTCTTCTCTCCTTCTGGGACTTCCATTATGTGTATGTTAGTGCACTTGATGCTGTTCCACAGACCTCTTCTGTTCATTTATTTTGTTTTAAAATTTTATTCATTTATTTTTAGAGAAGGGGGAAGGCAGGGAGAAAGAGAGGGAGAGAAATATTGACCAGGTTGCCTTTTGCACGTCCACAACCTGGGACCTGGCCTGCAACCCAGGCATGTGCCCTTGTTACAGAACAAAAGAGGGCCAAGGGCAAAACATATACTATTACTGAAAGGAACCCCCCAGCTTCATTATGTCCACTGCCTTACAGGAAAGACATCTCTCAATGCCAGAGATTCCTGAAAAGGAAAGGAAATGTTTATTTAATGCTTTCAAACTTAAAGTAGTGACCTAATGTCTTCAATCAAAATCCTAAAGTCCCTTAAAACACCCACAAACACACACAGTCCTTCCTTCCCCACTTTGCGCAGTCTGAGGTACCATGTCTCAGGAAAAGAAATAGAAGTCCTTGGCTCAGACAGCCCCCAGTTCTTCCCAGTAATCCATCTCGGCTGGTAGGCCTCCTTCGGTTCCCGGCACCATCAGCTATGTCGCCGGGATCTCTGCTAAAGCTGAGTGGTTGTTCCCTCTTCTAAAGCTGCGGGGATCCCCACTCTGGCAAAGCCCTGTGGCTCTCCTTTCTATTGCCACAGCCACATGGTTTTCTGCAATGCCACAGCCAAGTGCTCCTCTCTCTGCACTGCCACAGCTGCGTGGTCCTCCCTCCACAATGGCCATGGGAGTCCCTACTCTGGCAAAGCTGTGTGGTTCTCCCTCCAATGGCTGCTGCGTCTCGGTTTTAAATCTCTGCACCAGTCTTCCTCTGCAGCCCCATTTCTGACTCCTCCCACAATTGACTACACTTGCCGGCACTCTCGGATCCTTCCAGCTCTACAGGGCTGTCACAGTGAGTCTGGGCAGGTGTAGCCCCATATCTTGGAGCCAATCATCTCCAAGCTCTCACACAAGCTCTGTAACCAGGGGGAGCTGCCTCCCAGTTACATCTTGGGTGTAAGTCACTCCCTTTTCCCTGGCTCCAAGCCTGGCCACAGCTATTTAACATATCTATGCAACCAGTTAAAGGTTATAGATATGTTAAATGACCACACCAGAGGTTAGCTGCAAAGCTGTTGCTATGCAAACCAGCTCTCAATGACCCTGCTCCATGTGTCCCTTCCCCCAGCTCACACCTGTGGGGGAAGGGGTGAGGACATCCTAATATTTCCTGGACACCTTGAGTTTTGGACCCCATTCCAAATCCCTTTTGGGGGCCCCCCTCTTGGCTGTACCCTGTAACACCCTGACTGGGAATCGAACCAGCGACCTTTTGCTTTACAGGATGTCACCCAACCAATTGAACGACAATGGCCAGGGCTTTGTTCATTTTTTAAAAATTTCTACTCCTTAGATTCGATCATCTCAATTAAACTATCTTTAAGTTTGCCTGCTCAGATCTACTATTGAACCCCCCAGTGAAATTTTAATTTCAGTTATTGTACTTCTCTTTCCTTCCTTTTTTTATAACACAAATTAAGATTCTTAAGTAACTGATTTCGGGATCTACTACAGTGGGAAGACTTTGCTGCCTTCAGATGTCAGTCTTTGCCTGACACTTCAGCAGGCTTTTTAAATGGGTCTTCCTGCTGAGCCGGTTTTTCTAATTCTTTATGATACACAAACTGATGTTGCAGATACCTGGTGTTCCTCTTCTGTTGATTCAGGTACTTTCCCACGAAGCGTAAAAGATCCTTATCACTATTTTCAGAAGCCACAGTCTGCAGGTCTTGCAGAAGCTTGGTTAACTTGATCTCCATCTCCAGGGCAGACTCTAGAGCCTTTACGCCAATTCCCTAGTTATCTATATCAGGCCTCTTAATCACCAGCAGGCAGATTTTACCCTCACATCTCCTTAGATATCTTAGGAACTGCTTCCCATGTTCCCTCTTCACCTCAGCTTGGTCTTCAAAGAATTCTGCAAACAGAGGCACTCCCATGTCTTCATTGTAATAACGGGCCACAGACAATTAAGCATCACTGATGTGCAGCTCACAAGATGCTACGTGATTAATAGCAACCTAACACTCTCTTCAGAATGAGGTTCTGAACCTGGGATGCCATCTCAGCCTTAGAGAAAACCCAGCATAAACAGTGCTCCAGTTACTGTACCTTTCATCTCCAGAATTCCTATGTGGCTCCTCTGATCATTTCTTTATTGATATTTTCTATATGGTCAGACATTCTCATGGCTTCCATTTCTGTACATGGTTTCCTATTGCAGTTTGAGCATATAAAAGATAGTTGATTTAAAGTTTTATATGGCCCTGGCTGGTGTGGCTCAGTGGATTGAGTGCTGGTCTTTGAACCAAAAGGTTACTGGTTCGATTCAGGGCACATGCCTGGCTTGTGGGCCAGGTCCCAGGTTGGGGGCATGCAAAAGGCAACCTGATAGATATTTCTCTCCCCATCTTTCTCTCTCCCTTCCCCTTTCTCTAAAAACAAATAAATAAAAGCTTTAAAAAAAATAAAGTTTGCCCTGGCTGGAGTAGCTCAGTGGACTGAGCGTGGGCTCTGAACCAAAAGGTCGCTGGTTCAATTCCCAGTCAAGGCACATGCGTGGGTTGTGGGCCACATCCCCACTGGGGGCATGTGAGAGTCAACCACACATTGATGTTTCTCTCCCTCTCTTTCTCCCTCCCTTCCCCTCTCTCTAAAAATAAATAAAATCTTTTGAAAAAATAAAGTTGTATCTGTTCAGTGTCTGGGCATCATTAGAGACAGTTTCTATCCATCTTTCCCCTGTGTTTGGGGGCATACTTCCTTATTTCCTTCAAGCCTTATAATAATTTTTGTTGGAAAACTGGACATTATTTGAATATTATAATGGAACTCTGGAAATCAGATTGTCCACCTTCCCACGGTTTGTTGTTGCTGCTTGTCTTGGTATTTGATGTTTGTCTAGTGACTTTTATGAGCTATTATTTTCTATTGTGGCAAAATATGCATAACAAAATTTACTATTTTATCCATTTTGAGTGTGCAGTTCAGTGGCATTACGTGCATTCATACTCCTGTGCAGCCATCACCACCATTCACCTTCAGCACTTCTGCATCTTTCCAAGCCAAAATTCTGTACTTGTTAAATATTAGCTCCTCACTCCGAGCTGCCCCTCTCCTAGCCCCTTGAAATCATCATTCCACTCTGTTCTCAATGAATTTGACTACCCTAGATAACTCATAAACTGAAGTAATTTTGTAAAGTTTGTACTCTGCTAAGCTAATAAAAATCTCTGTTAGCTTAGTGATCAGCTAATGATTTCACAGATTTCCTTAAACTCCTGGAAGCAGAGAAAGGAAAGAAGGGAGGAGAGGGGAGGGGAGGGAAAGGGACAGGAAAGTAGGAGGGAGGGGAAAAGAAAGATCTTCCAGTCTTTGCAGATGGACTGTACATACATGTATTTTGTCCTGCCTTCAATGCCTGGGAAGGCAATTTACAACTCTGTCTTAGCTTTCCCTTCCTGCTTGTGCAGAGTCTGAAAGTCAGCCAGAGGTGAGAGCTTAAGGCCTTCTTACCCCTTTTTTGTACATACACCCAAATCTGGGCATGTGTGTGTCTTTCTAGATTCCCAGGAATTTGTGGAAGCTTTTCAAAGCCTTTATTCCTCCAAACATCTCATTCTCTAGCCTTTCTCCCAAACTTTTCATGTTGTCTCTTGTTTGCCTCAACTGTTTTCCTTTGCCCCAAGCTAGCACCTAATAATATGCCTTCAAATGTTTTCAAACAATGTCCCCAACACCCAACCTCCCACCCTTCTGCCACCATTAGGTGGACTGTCCCAATTCTGGGAGAGGTAAATCCTGATTTAGGTAAAATAAGGCAAATCCCTGAGCTGGTCTTCCAGGGAGCTTCCAGACAAATTGAAGCAAACAACTGCAATTCTTCAAGAATAAGTTCTCTACCTCTTCCTCCAAAAGGATTTCCTCCAGTACCTGGGGTGTGGACTATTGAGTAGGGGATGGTAATGGGGTAAACTGAAATGTCACCAACTCTTTTACTGGGACTCAGCTGTTTTTTCTTAAGTTTTCCTTTGATCATTGAAAGTTTTTGACTGGATTCCAGAGTTCTGAATAAGTTGGCCCTGACAGCTTTTGCCAGCTTATTTGTTGCTTTTGTGAAAGTACAGACTTACAACATTCCCGACTTCTGCCATTTTTGTTGATCTCACTCCCTCTCATTATATATATATAATGATATATGATATCATTATATATATATATGATATATAAAGTACATCATAGAATTCCAGTTAATGGATGTACATAGTTTATTTAGCAAGGCCTTCACTGATGAACATTTGTTTCCTATTTTTACTAATGCAAACAATTCTCCAATGAGTAACATTGCACCTTATTTTGCATATATGCAATTAAATCTATAGGAAAAACTCCAGAAGTGGTAATGCTCCAAGAGTATATGCATTTTTGTAATTTTTATAGCTATTGCTAAATTGTATGCCACTTTACACTCCCACCGAAAGTTCCTATATCCCCAATAATCTTCCCAATAGGATGTGTTATCAAATTGTTGTGCTTTTGTAATCTACTAGGTAAAAAATGGGATTTAAGAGGGTTTATAAAATTTAAATCATTTTTATTTTTCAATTACAGTTGACATACAATATTATATTAGTTTCAGGTGTACAACCCAGTGATTATACATTACATAACTTAGTAAGTGATCATCCTGATAAATCGTGTACCCATTTGACACCATACATACTTATTAGAATATTATTTACTCTATCCTTCAACTGTACTTAACATCCCCATGATTATTCTGTAATAAACAGCTTATATATTTTTTTATTTATTGATTTTAGAGAAAGGAAGAGAGGGAAGAGAGATAGGTACACACACATTGATTTATTGTTCCCCTTATTTATAAATTCATTGGTTGATTCTTGTATGTGCCCTGACCAGAAATCAAACCCTAAACCTTGGTGTATTGGGAAGATGCTCTAACCAATTGAACTACCCAGACAGGGCCCAATTTGTACTTCTGGGGTTTTTTTGGGGGGGTGGTTTGTATATTTTATTGATTATGCTATCACAGTTGTCCCATTTTTTTTTAAGTTGTCCCCTTTATCCTCCCTTTGCCCTGCATCCCCTCACCCTCCAGCATTCCCCCCACCACTTAGTTCATGTCCATGGGTTGTACATATAAATTTTTGGCTTCTCTATTTCCTATACTATTCTTCACCTCCCCCTGTCTACTTTGTTCCTACCATTTATGCTTCTTATTCCCTGTACCTTTTCCTCCACTCTCCCCCACCTCCTTCCCTGCTGATAACCCTCCAGGAGATCTCCATTTCTGTGGTTCTGTTCCTGTTCTAGTTGTTTGCTTAGTTCATTTTGTTTTTGTTTTTAGGTTGAGTTGTCGATAGTTGTGAGTTCGTTGTCATTTTACTGTTCATAATTTTGACCTTCTTTTTCTTAGCTAAGTCCTTTTAACATTTCACATAATAAGGGCTTTGTGATGATGAACTCCTTTGACTTGACCTTATCTGGGAAGCACTTTATCTACCCTTCCATTCCAAATTATAACTTTGCTGGGTAGAGTAATCTTGGATGTAGGTCCTTGCTTTTCATGACTTCAAATACTTCTTTCCAGCCCCTTCTTGCATGCAAGGTTTCTTTTGAGAAATCAACTGATGGTCTTATGGGAACTCCTTTGTAGGTAACTGTGTCCTTTTCGCTTGCTGCTTTTAAAATTCTCTCCTTATCTTTAATCTTGGGGAATGAAATTATGATGTGCCTTGGTGTGTGCCTCCTTGGGTCCAACTTCTTTGGGACTCTCTGGACCTCCTGGAAGTCTATTTCCTTTGCTAGATTAGGGAAGTTTTCCTTCATTATATTTTCAAATAAGTTTTCAATTTCTTGTTCTTCCTCTTCTCCTTCTGGCACCCTCATGAATCGGATGTTGGAACACTTAAAATTGTCCTAGAGATTCCTAAGCCTCTCCTCAGTTTTTTGAAGTCTTGTTTCTTTATTCTATTCCACTAGGATGTTTATTTCTTCATTTTATTTTAAATGGTTGATTTGAGTCCCAGTTTCCCTCCCTTCACTGTTGGTTCCCTGTATATTTTGCTTTATTTCACTTTGTGTAGCCTTCATTTCTTCCTTCATTTTGCATCTGAGCTCAATCAGTTCTGTGAGCATCCTGATTATCAGTGTTTTGAACTCTGCATCAGATAGGTTGTCTATATCCTTGTCATTTAGCTCTTTTTCTGGAGTTTTGGTCTGTTCTTTCATTTGGGCCATATTTCTTTGTCTCAGAACACCTGTTATGTTGTAAGGGGGTGAGGCTTAGGTATTTACCATGACAGGGCAACCCTCTTTGCTGTGTTGTGGTGCTGTCTATTTGGGGGGTGGGGGTGGTCAGAAAGGGAACAATGCTGCTCACTTGCTCCACTATACCCCACTTTCCAGCAAGGTCTCCTGTGAGACTCAGAGTTTTTTCCTCCTTCGCAACTCCAACAGTATTTTACGGCTAGAGGTTGTGAGTCTTTAGTTTCCCAGTCAACCAGCCCCAACCTCACTTGTGCCATATGCCACCTTGCCACACATATTCTCTGCCCACCCAGCTGCCCATCTCCGCCCCTCCTACAGGTCTGAATGAATGTTTCTATAACTCCTTGGTTGTCAGAATTCCATGCAGTTTGATATTCTGGCAGTTCTGGCTGTTTATTGTTTCTACTTACACCTCGATCTTGGCCGGAACCCCTAATTTGTACTTCTTAATCCCTTCACCTTTTTTGTCCATCTTGTCAACCCCCCTCCCATCTGGCAACTATCAAAATGTTCTCTGTATCTATGAGTCTATTTTTGATCTGTTTGTTCATTTATTTTGGTTTTTTAGATTCAATTGTTGATAGATATGTATTTATTGCCATTTTATTGTTTAAAGTTTTTTCTTTTTCCTTTCCTTTTTTTGTTATGTAAGTACAGCTTAGCAGTTTTATTTTTTTAATTTAATATTTTCATTTATGCTATTATAGTTGTCCAAATTTTACCTTTTTTCTTCTTATTATATAAGATGCTTTTAGCCTTTGCTGGTGTGGCTCAGTGGATTGAACACTGGCCTGTGAACTTCAAAGTCACTGGTTCAATTCCCTGTCAGGGCACATGCCTGGGTTGTGGGCAAGGTCCCCAGTCAGGGGCAATCAAGAGTCAACCAGTCAATGTTTCTCTCACACATGGATGTTTCTCTTCCTCTATATCTCCCTCCCTTCTTCTCTATCTGAAAATAAATAAATAAAAATCTTTAAAAAAAGACCTTTTATATTTCATGTAATACTGGTTTGCTGGTGATGAACTTCTAGGTTTTTTCTGCCTGGGAAATTATTTCCTTTGATTCTAAATGACAGTTTTGTTGGAAAAAGTAATCTTGGCTGTAGGTCCTTGCTTTTCATCACTTTGAATATTTCTTGCCAATTCTTTCTGGCCTACAAAGTTTCTGTTGAGAAATTAGCTGACAGTCTTGTGGAAGCCCCCTTGTATGTAACTAACTGCTTTTTCTTGCTGCTTTTAAGATTCTGTCTTTGTCTTTAACAGTTGGCATTTTAATTATGATGTGTCTTAATGTGGGCCTCTTTGGGTTCATCTTGTTCAGGACTCTGTGCTTCCTGGACTCATATATGTATTTCCTTCATCAGGTTAGAAAAGTTTTCTGTCATTATTTTTTTCAAATAAGTTTTCAATTTCTGGCTCTCTCTCTCTTCTCCTACTGGCACCCCCATTAGGCAAACGCTGGTACAATTGAAGTTGTCCCAGAGTTTCCTTACATTAGCCTCATAATTTTGCATTCTTTTTTCTTTGCTTTTCTGATTGGGTGTGTTTTGCTTTCCTATTTTGTTTCTTTTCTTTTTTTTTTTTTAGAGTTGAAAACTTGATAACTGTTTCTTTTATTTGCCAAGAAAATTGTTCATACAAATGTTTGTTTTTATTTTATTGATTATACTATTGCAGTTGTCCCATTTTCCCCCTTCACTCCTCTCCACCCTGCTCACCCTCTCCCACCCACATTCCCCCCCTTTAGTTCATGTCCATGTGTCATAATTTCTGTAGCTTCTACATTTCCCATACTATTCTTACCCTCCCCCTGTCTATTTTCTACCTACCATCTATACTACTTATTGTTTGTACCTTTCCCCCTCTCTCCTCCTCCCAGTCCTCTGTTGCTAACCCTCCATATGATCTGTTGCTAACCCTCCATGTGATCTCCGTTTCTGTGGTTCTGTTCCTGTTCTACTTGATTGCTTAGTTTGCTTTTGTTTTTTAGATGTGGTTGTTCACAATTGTGAGTTTGCTGTCATTTTACTATACATGTTTTTTATCTTCCTTTTCTTAGATAAATCCCTTTAACATTTCATAAAATAAGGGCTTGGTGATGATGAACTCCTTGAACTTGACCTTATCTGAGAAGTACTTCATCTGCCCTTCCATTCTAAATGAAAGTTTTGCTGGATAGAGCAATCTTGGATGTAGGTCCTTGCCTTTCATGACTTGGAATACTTCTTTCCAGCCCCTTCTTGCCTGTAAGGTCTCTTTTGAGAAATCAGCTGATAATATTATGGGAACTCCTTTGTACGTAACTGTCTCCTTTTCTCTTACTGGTTCTAGAATTCTCTCCTTCATTTTTACCTTGGGTAATGTAATTATGATGTGCCTTGGTGTGTTCCTCCTTGGGTCCAACTTCTTTGGGATTCTCTGAGCTTCCTGCATTTCCTGGAAGTCTATATCCTTTGCCAGATTGGGGGAGTTCTCCTTTATTATTTGTTCAAATAACTTTTCTACTTGTTGTTCTTCCTCTTCCCCTTCTGGTACCCCTATAATTTGGATGTTGGAATGTTTAAAGATGTCCTGGAGGTTCCTAAGCTTCTCCTCATTTTTTTGAATTCCTATTTCTTCATTCTTTTCTGTTTGATTGTTTCTTTCTTCCTTCTGGTCCACTCTATTGTTTTGAGTCCCAGTTTCCTTCCCATCACTATTGGTTCCCTGTGCATTTTCCTTCATTTCTTTTATCATAGCCTTCATTTTTTCATCTAATTTGCAACCAAATTCAACCAATTCTGTGAGCATCCTGATCCCCAGTGCTTTGAACTGTGCATCTGATAGGTTGGCTATCTCTTGGTCACTTAAAAGTATTGGCTCTGGGGGTTTGATTTGTACTTCAGTTTGAGCCATTTCTTTTTTTTTTTAATCTAGTCCCACACGTTACATTTAAGGGGTGGAGTTTTAGGTGTTCTGTAGGGCATGGCAACCCAGTCGCTGGGATGCGACGTTGTATGTGGGGGCAGGGTCTGAGAGGAAACAATGGCGCTTGCTCCTCTCTCAGCTGGATTTCAGTCTCTTCCGCCACTTCCCCCAAGCATATTGGGACTTTCTGGTGTTAATTGCCGTGTGAGTGGGCTTGTGCATGTTCTAGGACCCCATGAGTCTCTCCAACACACTCTCCTGTGAGGCTGGGAGTCTCTCCCTGTGCCTCAACCCCCATAGGTGTTTTCAGTGTCCTGAGGTTCTGTTTCCCTGCGCTGGGACACTGGGTTGCATGGTCTGTCTCACTGCCCAATTTCGCCTCGTTTATCTGCATGCCAATGTGGCCTGGACAGCCAGGTGCCTTGTGTGCAGTGCCTTGCTTCACAGTCGCCGCCTCTCTGGGTCTGCCAACTGCCTGTGTGCTCAGGATGTCTTAAGCGCCCGGAGTGCCTATGTGTCCGGTCCCACCATTCTTTGTGCCGACCCCTCAACCCCTGGCTGCCTGACTCCTCCCCTCCTACTGGTCTGGATGAATGTGTATATTTTAAGTCCTTGGTTGTCTGACTTCCCTACAGTTCAAGTTTCTGTCAGATCTGGATGTTATCTTGTTTCTAAATTGTTGCTGACCTTATTTTGGTTGTGCAAGGAGGCACAGTGTGTCTACCTATGCCTCCATCTTGGCCAGAAGTCCCCTATCTTCATTCTTATATTTTAAGTTTAGGAAATTTAATTTTTGACTTTGCCAAAATCAAAATAGGGTCTTACAGATAGTAAGTCTGAAACATATCATGGCTTTATACTGTAATTTCATTAATAACTTTTCTATACTTTTGAATATTTACTTCCTAATATTTCACAAATATTAGAAAGGCTACAGAGAATGTTTTGGTGAATAAAGGATTGTTTCTTTAGTAGTACAGATTCCCACAAAAGGACTTATTAAGTACCAATTTATACTATCATACGCCTGAGATATAAAAGTGATCTATTATTTTATTTATTTATTTATTTATTTATTTATTAGAGAGAGGGGAAGAGAAGGAGACAAAGGAGAGAAACATCAATGTGTCATAGAAACATCCATTGGTTGCCTCTCTCACGCCTCCAACTGGGGACCTGGCCCACAACCCAGGCATGTGCCCTGACTGAGAATCAAAGCTGTGATCTTTCATTTTGCAAGCTGGCACTCAATCCACTGATCCACAGTAGCCAGGGCTGGTCTCTCATTTTTAAATATGCCTTAATTTTTTTTGTATATATTGATTTTTGAGAGAGAGAGGGTGGGGGGGAGAGAGATAAATACTGATTTCTTGTTGCACTTATTTATGCATTCATTGGTTGCTGCTTGTACATGCCCTGATTGAGGATTGAACCTATAACCTTGATGTATTGGGATGATGCTCTAACCAACTGAGCTACCTGGCCAGGGTCTAAATATGCATTTTTTAAATTTTTAAGAAAAATTTTATGCATGTCCCAACTGCATAATTTTATGCATGCCTGCAACCCAGGCATGAGCCCTGACTGGGAGTGGAACTGGTGACCTTTTGGTTTGCAGGCTGTTTCTCAGTCCACTGAGCCACACCAGCCAGGGCTATGCATTTTTTTTGTTGTTGTTATTGTTTGATTACCATATTCTAAAAAGAGCGAAATGGTAACTGAAAATTTGCTCTGTACTAGAGGCTGTGCTATTTTATATAAAACATCACATTTGAGCCCATTATTACTTAGTACTTATGGACTGAATGTTTGTGTCCTGTCTATATTAATATGTTAAAACCTTCATCCCTGTGCAGCTCAATTTAAAGTCAGGAAGTGTTTAGGTTTAAATGAGGTCATAACGTTGGGTTCTCATCAATAGGATTAGTGTTTTTATAAGAAGAGGCATCAAATAGTGTACCAGGTGAGGACATGGCAAGAGAGCACCACCTGTCCTCCAGGAAGAGAGTCCTTACCAGAAGTCGAATTGGCCTTGGACATCCAGCCTCTATAACTGTGAGAAAATAAATTTCTATTAATACACCGAGTGTATGGTATTTTGTTATAGCAGCCCTAGCAGTCTAATACTGTGCTGTTGCTATTTCTATATAACAAATAAGAACACAGGCAAAAAGGCATTAGGTGAGTTGCTAATATGTAGCAGAGTCAAAACTTTGAACCCAGACAATTTTTACTACATTTGTTCTGTCTAACCAACAAGATTATCTACCATGTCCTTTGTTCATTTTATCTATGAAGGTTCTTATCTTAATAGTTACTTTTATCGAATACTGAGTAGATAATTACATAATAGAATAAATATAAAACACATACGAGGTTTCCAGAATGGCTATATAACAAACAACTGTATATTGACAGTCTGGTTTGAAGTGCCTTATATACCTCTTTCTCTAGAAATTTCTCTAGGGATTTTGACCCCTTTCTCTCTTAAAGGGAAATCTGTGCTTCTCACTTTTTGCTTCTTCTTAGAGTTTTATTAAATTTGTATTTTAACTGAATTTGTAGTATAATGTTTGGCTTTATATGTTTTGAAATTTTATAAAGTGAATTTTACTGTATTTTTTGTGACTCACTTCTTTTTACTCAACATTATGTTCTTGAGATCCATCTATGTTATTTTGTGTCTTAAATCATTTAATAAATTTCTATATACTTAAAGATACCAAATCTTTGTCTTTTTAATTTTAAATGTGTTATTTTTTTACCTTTGGAATTTGTCATTTTAGTAGAAATCATTAATTTTTCTTTTGTGATTTCTTCTATTGCTTTTAACATAAGCCATCTTTACTTTTTCAGATATTCAATTCTATTATCCACTTCTCTTTCTTATAATTAGATTATTAAAAACATTATCATTCATTATAAATTTAGTCTAAAACCAGAATAGTGATTTGCTCAGCCCTACCTCAAGATATTCCTTTATCAGATTATTTTAATCTTTTCAGCCTTTACAAATAATTTAAACTATTCAGTAGGGGTGGCATCCAAAAGTGTGTTAGCACCTGCAAAGAGTGAGGAGGGTGTAGAACGCAGGGACTGTGATGGTCGGGCAAGGGGTGTTAAGGTGGGATGGATGAGGAGTGAGTCTGCCTTGGGGGAGCATTTTTTGATCACCGAAGGAGATATGTCAACTAATTGTAAAGTGATTTGGCACAAGGTTCTTTTGCTATAAAGGACATAATCAGGATTAGTGGTGGGACTTTAATGGGATGTGAGAATTAGAAGGTAGCAATATAATGTTAATTTCCCAATTTTTATAATAATTTTAAATATTATTTATATATTAGGAAAATGTCCTTGTATGTAGGAAATATTCATAAGGTATTTGGAGTTAGAGGGGCGATGTTGGTAGTTTGCTCTCAGATGGCTCTCTAATCTTTTAGGGAAAAGATTATTGTAACATTTGCAACTTTTCTGAAGGTTTGAATTTGTTTCAAGTTAAAAAAAATTTTGAAATATTTTTAAAATACTTTACATAATGACCACATTCATCTTGAACCATTAAAAAGATACTGGCACTATTAAACTCTTTCAATTCAAAGTACAATAGAATTCTCGGTATGGTTTCCAGTTCAAAGAATAGGCAGTTATTTTTTCTTCAGCCTGTTCTCATACACAACAGTGAAGAAAAACTCAGCTTATACTAAGTTTTACAGGACAAGGACAAGAACTTATCCTTTCTTGAATATCTTATTAGGTAACTTGTCATTTAACATGTAATATATATTTTAAAAATACACTCCATATTCGACTTTTTGTGGAACTGGGTTTGACTCTTTTTCTCTTCCCATCATTACATTATTATTTTCAAAAATAAAAAAAATATCATTGAACAGTGGTATTCTTTCTATCATCTATCTATCTATCTATCTATCTATCTATCTATCTATCTATCATCTATCTAGTTAGTTTTAGTATACTCAGGCTAGTATCTGAAAAATACCACAGATGGGGTGGTTTAAACAACAAACACTTTTTTCTCAGGATTCTGAAGTCTGGACGTCTGACATCAAGATACCTGCAGATTTGGTGTCTGGTGAGAGCCACGTGCTATTCGTAGGATGCAGTCTTCTACCTGTCCTCACATAGAGAGAGGGGATTACGTGTCAACACATGAATTTCCGGGGGTGGGGGTGGTGCGTGGCGCATTCAGTCTATGGCATCTATTTTTGTTGAAACATTTGCAGTCAAGTTGCAGACTTCATAACACTTCATTCCTGAATACTTGAACACAAATTTCCTAACAATAAATATATTCTCCACCATAGCCGCAAAGTATTAATTATCCATAAATGAATATCTACAAATTTATCCATAGGTCATTATTCCATAAAAATAACTCTAATATACATTTCATATTCAGTCTTCCCTAAATTGTTCTAGAATGTCTTTGTTCTTAGAATGTCTTTTATAGCTGCATTTCAGGGAATCAAGATTTGCACTACTCTTTGTCAGTAACTTCAAGGAAGGGATTAAAGGAACAAGACTGTGGTGCACTCACTTTTGTGCCCGTTGGAGCAGGGTATGTATTGCAGCAGAGAAGAGGCTTAGAGAGAAGTGACTTGTGCCTGGAAGCCATTTCACAGTAGGTACCTGAATTGGAGGTTGGTAGGTAGGTAGGGAAGTGCAGGCTCACCCAGACCCCTAGTAAAGACTGCCTTCCAGGCTAACAAATCAACGGTACATCAGGAGCTAGCTAAAGGTAGGGGTCCTCAGCTGCCGCCAGAGGGCGCGATGCCCGCGGGCAGGACCCAAGGTGGCCCCCAGAGGCTGGCGGGCAGGCGGGCAAGGCTCGACGGGCGGGGGTGGGCTCGGGGCGCATGGTTGATCGCCCCCTCCCCTCAGGGGCGCGCGTGCGCGGTACCGCGGTGGGCGGCGGAGGGAGCCGCGATGGAGGGCTCTCTGACTGTCCGCCAGGTAAGTGGCACCTCCCTGGGTCGGGCTCCCAAACGGTGGTTTACCAGTTCTCTTCGGGATGGTTGTTTGAATCCTTTCGCATTGTGGTAATTCATTTCTTCCTTTCCTTTTCTTGGTGCTTTTTGGAGTATTGTGGAAAGTTGTTACCGAGGAAACGGTTTCCTGTGCTTCCTGCGAGCCTGTGCCCTCGGGGCCACGGCGGGAAGGTCTTCCCACGGCGGGAAGGAGTGCGGGAATGTGGTCCCGAGCTGTCCTTTTCCAGAAGTCTCAGCCTCGGATCCTGCTGACTCAGGCTCCAAGGCCGTGATTCTGACCCATGTCACGTTGATCCAGTCTCACCCACTTTCCTGAACTGTCAGCTCTTGATTAAATCACTGTGCTGTCGACCACGACTTTGGTTTCAACCAGTTTTGTTTAGTACTTTCTTTGGTAAACGGAAGAACTTGTTGGTTAATCTTCAGAGTGAAACTTTTGTTGCAGGAGTACATGTATTTCTGAACACTGTCTTCATTACTTTTACGTTGGTTTTGTGTATGTATTTTACTTTTAGAGAATTGCAACAGATGCAATACGTTTTGAGTAACATTTTACAGTTTGCAAAACGGTGGAAGCACTCAAATAGTTGTTGAATGATCAAATGATGAATGTACTATTTCAATTGATTCTCAACATATTACTATGGAATAGGAAAGATAGATATTCATGAACCTAATCAGTTACTCATTCAATTACAAGGGTGGGCAAAGGAAGTTAAATTACTTGCATCATTACCTAAAAGATAAATCATAAGTAAAGATATGAAGTGATAACAATAAGACAAATAATACAAATAAATAATATAATAATAAGTAAATAAGTAAGAATAAACTGTTTTGTGTACTCACAACTGTAAACCTACTTTCACGCACCCGGGTATGTCTCTGGAACTGGGTGTTTGGGATAAGATGGTGAGCAACACAGACATGACATGCTGTCCAAGAGCTTATTGTCTAGACTAGACAGAATTAGTACCCCTGCTGTAGAGTGGAGAAAAGAGATTTAGAGAGATTGTGTGACAGCCAATGACCACACAGCTAAATAAGTTAGGGAGATAGGATTCTGTGGTGGCCACTCTACAAAGCCAGAATGGACCCCCATCCAAAATTTGATTTGGATATAAAAGTGATGATGCCAAACACACACACCATGAAGGTATGAAGAGGTTTATTACTCATTTATAAAGACATTACTTATGTACCACATAATGAAAAGGGAAGAACAGGACAGTCTCAAACAGATCTGAAATGACTTGAAAGGTCAAGGAAAGAAGACTGGCCCCAGGTTTTTTTTGTGATTAGGAGGTGGGGTCCAGTGTGAGTAGAGAGGCCTTGCCTGGTTTGACTCTCCTACCCATACCAAAGGGAAGAGCAGCACCCAGGCTTTCTTACTACCATGCCCATTTGAGGGACAGAAGAGGAAGAAGGAGGGGTGAGGCTTAAAAGCTGTCAGCAGGAAAACGTAAACAAAAGTCAAATGAGACTCCTTATTATAATTCACCCCTGATGTTTGATGACAGAAGTGTACCATTTTTCACTTAGTTGAATTTTAACCTGCTTATGTAAACCATCATGGCTCTCTGTGAGACTTGTAGCCTGAAGCTAGTAAGGAAGATGACGGTTCCCTTGAATGCCTTGTTCAAGATCCCAGCGATGATTTTGAGAAATAAAATGAGTGCCTTGGTCTCTATGAGTAATGTTTGGAACTCTGTTGGGAATAAGGAGTATGTTGGCAACAGCTGTTGTTATGGCTTTACTATATGTAGAGAAATGTGTGACCTTGGTTTATATTTTGAGTATCTGGAGAGCACCAGAGTTCTCTACCCCACAGAGCACAACTCTTAGGCAATGACCCAAGAATCTGTAAAAATGTGCCGATGGCTCCAGTTGTTGACTACTGCATTCACTGTTAAGATGACTGTGGAAAGCTCAGCCAGTCGTGTTGAATCTTGGGTTCTTCCCTTCATCAGGGACATCCTGGTTAAGGGATAAAAGGCAGTAGGTCTCCAGTGAGTTTCATCATGTGCCATGGCGGTGATGCTGTCCACCCCACAGCAGATTTGTCCATTAAACTTCAAATAGGAGTTTGAAGAGTACAAACTGCTATTGCTGTTTACTCAGTTGAATCCAAGTTGCTCCTCAGGTAATCAAGGGGTTTAGGAAAGAGCTGACCTCTTCCGATACCATGACATCTGATAAGGGAGTAAAGGCCCTGGCTGGTGTGGCTCAGTGGATTGAGCAATGGCCTGTGAACCAAAGGGTCGCTGGTTTGATTCCCAGGCAGGGCACATGCCTGGGTTGTGGGCCAGGTCCCCAGTAGCGGGAGTGCGAGAGGCAAGCACTCATTGGTGTTTCTCTCCCTTCTCTGAAAATAAATACATAAAATCTTTAAAAAAAAGAAAATAAGGGAATGAGGACAAGGAAGGCCATGTCCTCCTGTAGGCGGTTTTAAGGTGTTGCTTTCAGGATGGAAGGCATAACTAGTCCCTGGCGATGGAGGATCACAGGCTTTGTCTATGGACTCTTTCCCACAGAGTCCAGTGTGCCGGCAGTACTTGCTGCTCTGATGGCATATAGTATGTAGCTGAGGAAGCAGTTTTCCACATCAGAAGCCTGTGGACAACTTATGGACATTATTGGGGTAGTTGCTTCCCATGCCAATGGTTACTCTGTAGAGTTTAAGCCTCAAGACTAACCCTTTGCTGTGCCACACAGGTGCCTTGGGAGCTTTTTCCCTGTAACCCTGATCAGGATTTTTGTTAAACAGAGAATAGGTGGCAGCAGCAGCAGCAGCAGCAGACCTATGTGCTTTTGTCTTGGTTGCTCCCCCTCCACCTCTACACTTCCCCTCTTCTCCTCTTTTTTTTGACTCCATAACTGCTCTTTCAGGAGTGACCACCTGATGGGCCCATGTCTTGCATAGGGTATAGCTTTTCCCCTGACCACTCTATATATTAGGGGCCAATGCCTGGTTGAGACATCTGATTCATTTATTTTAACTTTATTGTTTTTAATAAACCAGAATTAATGTACCAGTTTCCTTACCAATGGACAGTAAGGTTATTTGCAGTTTTTCACTGTTAAAAACATTGCTGACTCTGCGTACCCATTAAATTGCCGTGTTTTAGTATATATACCCTAGGACTCTACTGGGCATTGAATATTATTCTCCAAAGAGGTTGAATGAATCATCACTCCCTTCTTCTTCTTTTTTTCTGTTTAATTATCCCTCTAGCTGACTGAACTACTGGAGAGTAAGGACTTTGTTTTATTCACTTTTGAATCCCTAGCGCAAATAAACTACCCAACAAATAATAGTAGTTGGAAAATACTTGTTGTATGTGTGCCTGTATGAACTATGGAAGCAAAAGCATACTAATTACTGTTTTCTAAAAGCTTAAATATTGTCCTTTTCAAGTTAATTTACATATTCTGAACATTAACTCTTTTCTTTTTAAAATGGGCATTTCTCAATAAGTGACTTAAGTTGATTGATACTTGTTTTCAGGTAATAAATGAAGAAGATGCAAGCTTTGCCATCGAGTCACAGGAAGAATTAGAGGAAAATTCTAGTCCAGTTGTGGATGAGAATAATATAGTGTCAGCTAAAAAACAGGGGCCACATTTACATAACTGGAGTGGTGACTGGAGCTTTTGGGTAATATTTTTTTCTTATATCTTTATTTTAATCTTAAATGCAAATTTTTGTAAGTCTACAGCAATTCATACATTATTTATAATTTTTTTATTAGCTTCTAGATTTTAATTGTTTTAGTCCAGAGTCTGTAAGACATTTCTGATTATGCCCTCCTTTGGCCACTAGAATGCACTGTTGTCTGGTTTAATGGAGTGGAATCATCTGCTTCAGTTTCCCTGGGAGAAAACTACACCACAGAATTGGATTCCACTTACACTGTTGTTCATTCTATTGGCAAGAGACTAATGTTATACAGAAACCGTGTTTCTAAATGTTACTGAGAAGCCAGCTGTTTTACATAATTTTGATTTAAAGAATTAGTTCCTGTACCTAAAAGGACGTTTAACTATTTTTGACCTGTAGCATGTAGTGATTGTAAGATAGGTTTTAAAGTTAAGTGTTTCATATTCTGTCGCACTATGCTCACTAGGTTGTGTAACCTGGATATGCTTCAGGTTTCCCCACTGTAAAATGAGACTACTGCTTGTTGATTAGGTGCATAGAGTCTTTTGGTAAGGATGTTTCTTTTTCCGTATGAATGCTAGCATGTATTATATTAAAGGACTCATTCTAAAACAACAGTTCCTATGAGATTTATGGGCCATTTGACAGAATAATGCACCTATAAGTGGAATTTATATAAGATTATAAGGCATGTATGTTCCAATATTAATGTATTAGAATGCTGGTCTCTTGAGAATTAGGTACACTTGGTAATAGATTTTCTAATAATTTTAGAGTAGACCAAAAAAGACTTATTAACAGGTTATAAGGATTAATACAAGTACCTTCATTCTGTTTATAAGTAGCAGCTCAGTTATTGAACATTATTGAATCTTCAGATGAATAACAGGTTTTTATTTTCTGTTAAGAAGGAAAATATTACTAAGAAATAAATCAAAATAACTACACCTAAAAATTATATCATCTATATTGATTTTGTTATTTTTGGCCACATTCAGAGAAAGTTTATGACTGTTAAAGTGTTTTGACCTTTCTGTACTCTGAGTTTTATAGCTTATGTTACAGATTGAGAACCTTTATATTTCTAAGGGCTGTGTACAGGCCTAAAGAGTTACTGTGGTTACTCTTGGCAGACTTGGTGCAAGAAACAGGGTAAAGCAAGAAAAGGAAAAAGCAGGTGAGTGAGGATTTAGAAACAGGAGGGGCAGGGAAAAAGATACGTGTTCTGTAGCTCTGTAACTCAAAGTGTACAATGTGGAGCTAGAATATTCGTATCACATGTCAATTGATTAAAAATGCAGAATCCTGGGGCCAACCTCAGATCTCCTGAGTCAGAATCTTCATTTTCACAACATTTCCAAGGGATTTGTATGCACATTCAAGTTTGAGAAGCATTGGTTTAGAGTGTTGAAGGCTCAGTTTTAGGTCCCTATGCTCATTGTAAGCACTTTATTTTGAGGAATTTTTATAGGGATTCATACGAAATAGACTTAAAGATAAATACAACTTCTCAGAAGTTTTACTGACTTTTCCAGAGGTCACTTACACAGAAATTGAAACTATCAGAACTCAGAGGCAAGCAAAAATAAAAAAGAACCTGAATATCTGAATCAAAGTTCATGCTGACATACGTGTATATTGTAAAGGGAGAATACCTCAAGTTTTCCTTTGGAATTTAATTATTTCGACATATTTTTAGTAAACCTAAGAAATAAGTTGGTTCTCACTATTTAGTTGAATAGACTGTTGAGGATAAGGGGATTATATGGTGAAAGCACATGGGCAGAAACAAGAAATAGCAGCAGAAGCTCAAAAAAGATAGTAGTAACCTTTGCCTCTTAATGTGGAGGCCAAAGGTCTGTGCAGATGAGTTGGCTCTAATGTCATAGTACTATAGCTGATAGAAATGATGATTAAGAAGTCTGGAAAATAATGCCCTTTTTTCTCTGCCATTTTATTTTTTTAATTTCTCTCTCTTTTCTGCCATTTTAAATTCACCTACTTCTACCCACTGACTCTGTAATGTAACTATTTTCATGTTCTCCCAGCAATAAAGTAGGAATTGAACGAGGACAGTAAAATGGTGGAGTTTGCTGAAGGATCCAGAATGAACACAAGGAAGACCAGTGGCAGTAAAGGGAAAATATTCATGAGGCACATGACCTGGTCCTTAAGCAAGAATTAAAAGAATGTCAGAGTCATTTCACTAGAACATTCAAAGAATCTGCATTTGTGCCTTTTCATTTTTGGAAGGTTTCTACCAAAAAGGATTAATAAGTTTTTTAAGTTTTGGTATTTATAGAGTTAAGATCTAGGGACCTGAAAAATTCACTAATGTAGAATAACTCATATTCTGGGCTGGCTAACTCAGTTTTTCCATAGCAGTGAATTTAGAGGGCAGCATAATATAATGAACAAATTGGAGCTTGGGAAGAAAACATCTGGGATAGAGTATATGCTCTGTCTCTGGGGATTGCACCTTGTGGTGCTCTTGAATGTGCTGTTTAACCTGTCTGGCCTCAGGTGACTCACTTATAAAATTAGAGATTGAGCCATGGTATTGCAAATTTGGCATGTCTTGAATCAATAGGAGCAAAAGGGAGTTATGGCCAGCAAGTGCTCATAACTTACAGTCCCAGTAGCTATGTGTCAGTCATAAAAACTCTGGGCACATTCAACAGGAGGTTGTTACATGGGGAACAACTTTTCTTAAGACCATTCCAGAATGAAAAAAGTTGAAAAGTGATGGATAAGAGGACCCACTATTTGTAATACTGGAAAATAGGTTTTGATGAATCCCCTATAATTGTGAAAACTTAAAAGGATAAAAGAGAGTGAACCAAAGTTTATGAAAGTTTTGTTGTTGTCGTTACTGAGGTTGATTTCTTTTAGACCCTAACCATTTAATCTTGTGCTGCTTGACAGATTGGCTAGTGTCTTTCCGACAGTAGGACTTTAATTTAAAGGAATATGATTAAATCTCCATAGCAATTGATAGTGAGATCAACAGCTGCAGTCTTTCTATTTCAATCCTGTAATGTTAAGACAGGGATATAAAGTGTTATATTGGTTTTATTTTTTATTTCAAAATGAAAATATTTAATCCTAGTGTGTAGGAAATGAGTTTCATTATTAACTTTTAATTCCTAATGTCACAATGAAAATTATGTGAAATGAAGAAATGAAGTTTAAAATAAATGGCAAATAAATATTTATACTTTTGCTTTTTAACTGTTGGTAAAAATACATAGCAAAAGAAAAAAACTTTAAACAAGAGGCTTTTGTTTTCCTATTTAAAATAAAAAATAAAATAATGGTATATTCCAGGTGGATTAAGGTCTCAGAGGAAAACCACACAGAGATCTGCAGCAGATACATTTGTTTAATTTAACGTCTCTTAGTGATGTAGAGCTAGCAATTATTGGGAGGAGAAAAACCCTTTGAGAGTTTCTGTTGTGTATGTTTAGAAGATGACATACTTTCCTGGATATTTTGTAAAAGTAAAGTGCCATGGGTCAGGCACTTAATATTGTGTCCATTTATAACCTGGTTCATTAATAATGTTTCCCTTAGAAAGATGTGTCATTTGTGTATACTTTTCTCCTTAATAGCTAATTTAGTTGATAATTACATTTTAAAAATTGGGGGATTTATAAAGTTTTCTGATTGTGTAACTAAAATTTGTCTAGGGTGTGTTTTTCTTTGAATAATCATGTATTTGAAGATCTTCACAAATATATATAGAGTAAGAGGATATGAAATCTCAGCTCCCTCAAATCTTTGATTTAGGAAGAGAAATAGGAAAAAAGGAAGATGGAGTAGGAGAATTTTAAAAGAGGTTAGAGTTCAAATTTGTCATTTCTTTTATATAGTTCTAAAATATTGTAAAAATAAAACAAGTCTATATTTTGAAACATTACTATATATATTCATGTAATAACTAGTATACAAATGCTTTTCTTAAATTTTTATTTTTTTATTTGTTGTTTTTATATTGCAGTTGTCCCAATTTTTCCGTTTGTCCTCCTCCACCCAGCCCACCCCCTACTCCCACAGTCAATCCCCACACTGTTGTCCATGTCCATGGGTCATTCATACATATTCTTTGTCTAGTCCCTTCCCCTTCTTTCCACCATTATTCCCCTCTCTATTCCCCTCTGCCTGCTGTCAATCTGTTCCATGTTTTTATGTGTCTAGTTCTGTTTTGCTTGTTAGTTTATTTTGTTCATTAGATTAGTTTTGTAAGTGAGATTATATAGTATTTGTCTTTCACTGATGGACTTACTTAGCATAATAGCCTCCAGGTTCATCCATGCTGTGGCAAAAGGCAGGAGCTCCTTCTTTCTTTGTGCTTCTTAGTATTTCATTGTGTAAATATATCAGTTCTTTGATCCACTCATTTACTGATGGGCACTTAGTCTGCTTCCAGGACTTGACTATTATAAATAGTGCTGCTATGAACATTGGGGTGCATAGGTTCTTTTGAATTTGTGTTTTGAGATTCCTAGGGTGTAATCCCAGGAGTGGACTCACTGAGTCAAAAGGCAGTTCTGTTTTTTTTTTAAAGATTTTATTTATTTATTTTTAGAGAGGGAAGGGAGGGAGAGAGAGAGAGAGAGAGAGAGAAACATCAGTGTGCGGTTGCTGGGGGACCTGGCCTGCAACCTAGGCATGTACCCTGACTGGGAATCGAACCTGCAACGCCTGGTTCGCAGCCCGCACTCAATCCACTGAGCTACACCAGCCAGGGCTGTTTTTTATTTTTTAAACAGAATATTTTTAAATATTTTATTTATTAGTATTTATTTATTTATTTATAGAGAGAGGAGAAGGGAGGGAAAAAGAGAGGGAGAGAAACATTGATGTGTGAGAGACAACTTCAGTCTGTTGCCTCTCACATGCCCCCATCTGAGGATCTGGCCTGCAACCCAGGTATGTGCCCTGACTGGGAATAGAACTGGCAACCTTTCAGTTCTCAGGCTGGCACTTAGTCCACTAACCCACACCAGCCAGGGCAGTATTTTTAATTTTTTCAGAAAATTCCATACTGTTTTCCACAGTAACTGCACCAGTCTGCATTCCCACCGACAGCGCAGAAGGATCCCTCTTTCTCCACATCCTTACCATCACTCGTTTGTTGCTTTATTAACGATGGCCATTCTGACAGGTGTGAGGTGATGTCTCATTGTGGTTTTGATTTGTCTCTCTCTGATAGCTAGTGATGTTATACCTATGTTTTAATAAAAAATATTTAGATTTGAACTTCTCTGGATCATAGTCAAGTTTTTTCTAATTGTACAAGAATTCAGAAGCCTTGATTCTGTACTTTATCATCCACTTGTCACATGATCACAGTCATGTGACTCACACGTATGCTTTCATACTCACAAGTGGGGGATAATTGTTGCTACAAACCTGATTGAGAGGTATACATCATGAGGATTAATTCATGTTGTACTGTTAAATTTTAAAAAAGCCCAAGAGGATTAATTAGTATGTAATATACTTTGGCAACTTTGGTGAAGAGGCTTTGTATAAACATATGTTGTCCTCTATAACATATGTTGGATTTATTCAACCTAAAAAGGATATTTCTGAGTTTGACTTCAGTAACTGATAAAAAAAGAATAAACTCATATTCCAATATATGTTGTGTTAAAAAAACATTTTATCCAGTTAAAAAATTCAATAATAGATAGATATTGTTTGAGAGCCTAGATATCTTTTAATACTTTCTGATTACTTTTAATTAGAAATGAATAGGAACTAACATTTTTAGAAATATGGAGGCAGACCTGTTTAACTTAAAAGCTTTTCTGTTACAAAGTCCTTAGAAATGCTGGGTGAAACGTTATAAACATCTTCTTAAAATGCATGTCTGGGCTCACAAAATCGCAAGGGAAATATCTAGGGGCTAAATAAGAAGGAACTGATTACCAGAGTTGTAAGCAACGTAAGCTTCATGCTGAGGCCACCCTGAGGAATTTATTAGCCTCAGTAACTAAAGCTTTAATGGCCACACTGGGATAGGAAATGGTGCCTTGGATGTGTGTGAATTGGTACTGAGAACTGTTTCTAAAGCCATGACTCTTGAAGAGTTATACTGTCTGTGAAAGGTAGACTAGGAAAGAAATCCACCTCTGTATGCAGGTTGAAGACACGGACTTTTATCAGTCTAAAGTTGGGCTTGGGCGGTGGGGGGAGGGAAGTCTTCCTGAGAGTACATAACTGCAGTTCATCTCTCCTGAAGTTTGGAGACTAGAATAAATAGCATATTAGACCCTCCAAAGCTTCAGATAAAACTACCAGATAAAGACTATGAAACAATCATTTGATATTATTAAAGGCTTAATAGAAGGAAATAAAAATATAATAAATGGATAAGATATTCTCAAAAGTACTAGGCAGATTTGGAAAACAATCCAATAAAAACTTTAGAAGTGAATAATATGGTTGCTGAAGTGATTAAAAAGTCAGTGAACATGGGAAATAGCAGCTAAGGAGAAAATCAGTAAACTGAAATAGATATAAGAGGAAATTACTGAGATTGCATTACTGAGACATAAAGATGAAGTGTTTGAAACAGAATGGTTTAAGGAGAAACCTTAGGAGAAAAGTAGAGAAGTTCATTATGAATCTATAGGAGTTTCAGAAGGTGAACATAGAGACTGAGCAGGAGACAATATTCAAAGACAATATGTGTGGAAATTTTCCACTTTAAAGTGGAAAGACTTTAGAATCACAAAGTACAGTGAATCACAGAATAAATTCAGAGTATGAGAGCAGAGACATTGTTATAAGAGAAGTGTCAAAGGTAAATGTAACTTTTTCAAGGTAGGAATAACCTTATTAATTCATTTGAGTGTCTTTTATGCACCAGACTGTTTAAGCAAACAGGACTGCCGTCGAGCCAATAGTTCACAATGGGAGATGGATAGTATATGAATACGCAGATGTGTAATATTATGTCAGGTAGTGATGGAACCTCTGAAGTCAGTAGGAGAATGTAAAAATGTAGAGAATCACATGGGAAGGAGCACCATTTTTAGTTAGGGTGGCCAGGAAACGGTTCTCTGAGGAGCTGCTCTGTGAGAGAGTCCTATATGGGAGTTGGGGGTGGTGGGCAAAGAAAGGACACAAACTGTGAAGGAGGGGAAAGGGGAGTGGTGTTCCAGGGAAAGTCCTCAGGCAGGGAAGAGATTGACTTGCTTAATAAACAGTTTGCTGATGGGATCAGATATAGTGAACAAGGGAAGGAGAAAGATCAAGAATAATCATTCCGTCCTGGCCAGCTGGCTAAGTTGGTTGGACCTTGTCCTGGTGTACCAAAAGGTTACATGCTCAGTCCCCTGCCAGGACACATACCTAGGTTTTGGCTGCGATTCCTGGTCTCTGGTTGGGTGCTTACCAGAGACAGCTGATTGATTTTTCTCTCTCACATCGATGTTTCTCTCCTTCTCTTCCTTCCTCTCTCTCTAGAATCTATAAACGTATCCTCGGGTGAGAATTTAAAAAAAAAAAGAAGAATGATCCCTAGGTTTCCCATTAGTGCAACTGGGTACTGGCAGCATCATTTAGGGGAAAGACTAAATGCTTCCTCCCTAAGGTCAGAGAAAAACTGTCTTTAATGTAAAAATAGAATGGAATGATTTTGAATAAATTATAAGATTTGAGACTGTAAAAGTTAAAATTGTATTTTAATTTTTTGGATGATTTCAGTTTTTATAAATTTCAGGAATTTTTTAAAATTTGGAAATTGGGAAAATATATAAAGAAGAAAAGTAAAGTTACTTCTGCTCCCACCAAAGAGAAAACTATTTTGAGAATTTTTCTTTTTTCTATGTATGTGTGTGAATTTTTTCATTTGGCATATTTGGAATCAGTGTTCATATACATTTATATTTCCCTTTTTTAAAGTTTAGACTACTGAGCTTTTTCTAAGGCCAAAAATTTTTTCACAATCTTGAGTTTTATTGACAGTGTTATGTACCATTATATTAATGTTTTCAAAGTTATTTAATGTCTCTTTTTTCCTAGACATTTAGTTTCCAAATTTTTATCATCATAAACATTGCAATGAGCATTTTTGAATAAAATCTGCCCAAATGTTTCTTTCTTTAGACTTAGATTACCGTAAGTGGAATTACTTGATTAAAATCTGTGTATTATTTCTCTTCTTTAAAAGAAGATTTTATTTATTTATCCTTTAGAGAGGAGGAAAGGAGGGAGAATGAGAGTGAGAGAAACATCAATTGGTTGCCTTTCATACACCCCCACCAGGGGACCTGGTCCACAACCCAGGCATGTACCCTGACCTGGGATCAAACTGGTGACCTTTCAGTTGGCAGGATGACACCCAACTCACTGAGCCACACCAGTCAGGGCTATTGTTTATCTTTTGATATGTATTGCAAACTCATTTTTAAGAAAAAATGTGTCAATTTATACTCCTAGCTGTAGTATATGAGAGTATGTACTAATCTCATTATGTTTTATCCTTATGTAAATTTAGTTTAAAATAAATTTGAAATGTTCATTTTAGTGAAAAATATCTTTCTAAAATTAGATTATCCTTGATGAAACATCATCTTTATGAACATAAATTTTAGGTGTTGTTATTCATTTGTTGCACATAAGTGCTTCTCAAAGCATAGTTTGATTTATAAAATAATTATTAAAAAATTAATGGTGTTTGTTGCTTATAACCTGATATGCATAGTATACTGAGAGATATAGCTTGGTGTATGTAGGTCAGTATCTCACTCTCTGTAGTGTAGGAGGGGAATTCTGGACACATTCACAGCAGCACTAATGGTATTCTTTAGTGAGGTGTTTCCCAGGTAACATGGATAGATTCCCATCTCCAGATTTTTACTCAGGGCATTTTTTTTTTTTTTTTTTGTATATATACCCTCTGAGTGAGTTTTCTTGAAGTATTCAACAAGGTCACATGTATACTAATTTATGACTTTCAGGATTTTTCACAGCATGACTTAAATCATTCTGGCCAATAAATATGACTCATGTCCTTTAACCTAGTATTATTCTCTGTTTATCTTGCTTGGGGTTTGTAGGGCTTCTTGAATATTTTTGCTGTCTTTCATCAGATTTGGCAAGTGATTAGCCATTATTGCTTCAAATATAACATCTACCTTTTTCTCCCTCCCTTCCTTCTGGGACAACAGATATGAGGGGGGACCCCAAAATACTCAGCATTATCTTCTGGAGGGCGGGTCCCTTGTAGTTCAGGCTTTCCCTGCTAGGTGAATGTTCTAGAAACCCATCTGTATCAGTGTACCACCTGGCATTGTTATGAGAGACTGCCTTGGCCTCAGTAAATTTTTTTTGAAGACTCAACGCGTTTGCCCATTTCATGATGGATGACTTACAAGCGCAGCTGCCCATACTATGTTGACTGTTCAGCAGTTTTTGACCAAAAACGACATGACCCTTGTACCCCACCCTCCCTATTCACCCGATCTCACCCTGAGCGGCTTTTTGTTTTTGTTTCCTGGGATGTAAAAAGCCCTCGGATGTTTTCCGATGTGGAGGAGGTGAAACAAAAAGCAGTAGAAGCACTAAAAGGCATCAAAACTGATGAGTTCAAAAAATGTTTTGAGCTGTGGAAAAACTTCCTCCATAGGTGTCTTGCATCAAATGGAGAGCACTTTGAAGGTGACTAAAGTTTATTTATCTTTTATGCTATTACAGTTGTCCCACTTCCCCCCCTTTGCCCCACTCATCCCAGCTTACCCCCCACTTCCATAATCAGTCCCCTCACTGTTGTCCATGTCCATTGGCTTCTCATATATGTCTTTGACAAATCTTATCACCTTCCCTCAATCAGTCTTCACTTGCCCCTTCCAACTTAACAGCTGTCAGTCTGATCCATGATTCCATACGTCTACTTCTATTTTGCTCATTATTTTGTTCATTAGATCCCTCTCGTAAGTGCGATCATATGGTATTTGTCTTTCACTGACTGGCTTATTTCACTTAGCATAATAGTTTCCTGTTCCATCCATGCTGGCAAAAGGTAGGAATTCCTTTTTTCTTTCTGCTGTGTAGTATTCCATTGTGTAAATATACTACAGTTTTTTGTCCACTCATCTACTGATGGACACTTAGGCTATTTCCAAATCTTGGCTATTATAAATTGTGCTGCTGTGAACATGGGGGTGCATAAATTCTTTTGAATTGGTGTTTTAGGATACTTTGGGTATATTCCCAGCAGTGGAATTGCTGGGTAAAAAGGCAGTTCCATTTTTAGATTTTTGAGGAAATTCCACATGTTTTCCACTGTGGCTGCACCAGTCTGCATTTCCACCAACAGTGTACTAGGGTTCCCTTTTCTCCATATCCTTGCCAGCACTTGTTATTTGTTGATTTGTTAATGATGGCCATTCTGATCGGTGTGAGGTCATATTTTATTGTGGTTTTAATTTGTATCTTTCTGTATGTATTCCTTCGAGAAGTGTCTATTCAAGTCCTTTGTACATTTTTTAAAAAAAGATTTTATTTATTTATTTTTAGAGAGGGGAAGAAAGGGAAAGAGGAAGAGAAATATCAAGGTGTGGTTGCTTCTTGCGTGCCCCCCCATTGGGGACCCAGCCTGTGACCCAGGCATGTGCCCTGACTGGGAATCAAACTGGTGACCCTTCGGTGTGCAGGCCAGTGCTTAATCCATTGAGCCACACCAGCCAGAGCCCTTTGTCCATTTTTTAATTGGATTATTCATCTTCTTGGTGTTATCACATAAGTTCTTTATATATTTTGGAAATTAAACCCTTTTTCAATGTATTGTTAGCAAATATATTTTCCTATACAGTTGGTTCCCTTTTAATTTTGATGGTGGCTTCTTTAGCTATGCAGAAGCTTTTTAATTGATATAGTCCAATTTGTTTATTTTTTCCCTTTATTTCCCTTGCTCTAGGAGATACATTGGCAAAAATATTGCTGTTTGAGATAATATGAAATTTTACTGCCTATGTTTTCCTCTAAGCTTTTTATGGTATCATGACTTATATTTAAGTCTTTTATCCATTTTGAGTTTATTTTGGTGTGTGGTATAAGATGGTGGATCTAATTTTATTGTTTGCATGTACCAGTCCAGTTCTCCCATGTTTATTGAAGACACTGTCTTTACTCCATTTTATGCTCTTGCCACCTTTGTCAGCTATTAGTTGACCACAGAGATGTTGGTTTTTTCTGGGCACTTTGTTCTATTCCATTGATCTGGTCTGTTCTTAAGCCAGTACCAGACTGTTTTGATTACAGTGTACTTATAGTATAGTTTTTAAAAAAATATTTTATTTTTAGAGAGAGGGGAAGGGAAGGAGAAAGAGAGGGAAACACCAATTTGTGGCTGCCTCTCACATGCCTCACTGCTGGAGACCTGGCCTGCAACCCAGGCACATGCCCTGAATGGGAATCCAACCAGTGACCCTTTGGTTCTCCAGCTGTCACTGAGTCCACTGAGCCACACCAGCCAGGGCTGTAGTTTGATATCAGGTATTGCGATCCCTCCAACTTTGTTTTTCTTTCTCAAGATTACTGAGGCTCTATGGGATCTTTTTGGTTCCATATAAATTTTTGGATTATTTGTTCTGGATCTGTGAAATATATGCCATTGGTATCTTAATAGGAATTGTGTTGAATTTATAGATTGCTTTGGGTAGTATGGACATTTTAATTATATTAATTCTTCCAATCCATGAAAATGATATATGTTTCTACTTATTTGTGTCTTCCTTGTTTTGGAATTAGGACAATACTGTCTTCATGTAAAGAATTTGGAAGTCTTTTCTTGAATTTTTGGGAATAGTTTAAGAAGGATAAGTGTTAGTTCTTTTTTGAATGATTGATAAATTTTGCCTGGAAGCCGTCTGGTCCAGGTCTTTTGTGTGCTGGGAGTTTTTTGATTACTGCTTTGATTTCAGTAGTTATCGGTCTTTTCAGGTTTTCTGTGTCTTCCTGATTCAGTTTTATAAAATAGCGTATTTCTAGAAACTTATCCATTTTACCCAGGTTGTCCAATTTTCTGGCATCTATTTGTTTATCATAATTTCTTAAAATCCTTTGTATTTCTGTGGTATCAGTTGTTACTTCTCTTTCATTTCTGATTTTATTTACTTTGGTTCTCTTTTTTTCTTGTTGGGTCTGGCTAAAGGTTTTCAGTTTTGTTTATCTTTTCAAAGAAGAAGCCTCTGGACTCATTGATCTTTTGAATTTTTTTTTAAGTCCCTATGTCATTTATTTTTGCTCTGATCTTGACTATATCCTTCCTTCTACTCATTCTGGGCTTTATTTGTTGTTGTTTTTCTAGTACTTTTAGATACATGGTTAGGTTGTTTATTGGAGATTTTTCTATCTTCTTTAGATAGATCTGTGTTGCTATGAACTTCCGTGTCAGGAATGCCTTCACTGTGTCCCATATAGGTTTTGGGTTGTTGTGTGTTCATTTTCATTTGTTTTCAGGTACTTTTTGATTTTTTCCTTGATCTTATTGTTAACCCATTTATTATTTAATGACATGTCATGTAGCCTCCATGTATTTTAATGTTTTGGAGTTTTTTTCTTGAGGTTGATTTCTAGTTTCAAGCCATTGTGATCCAAGAAAATACTTGATATGCCTTCAATTTTCTTGAATTGTTAAGGCTTATTTTGTGTCCTATCATGTGGTCTGTCTTTGAGAATGTTCTTTGTGCATTTGAGGAAAATGTATATTTTGCTCCTTTGGACTGAAACATTCTGTAAATATCAATTAAATTCATTTGTTCTAGTGTGTCATTTAATGCTGCTATATCCTTGTTGATTTTTGTCTGGAAGATTTGTCCATTGTTGACAGTGGAGTGTTAAAATCCCCTACAATGATTGTATTGCTGTCCATCTCTTTCTTAAAGTCATCCAAGATTCTCTTTTTTATATTTATGGTGCTCCTATATTGGGTATATATATATGTTTTCTAGGGTTATTGCCTCTCTTTGAACTGACCTTTTAAATATTATGTAAAGTCCTTTTTAATCTTTGTTATGGTCTTTATTTTGAAGTCTGTTTTGTCAAATAGAAGTATTTGACCCTGGCTACCCTGGCTTTCCTTTCATCCCCATTCAATGGAATATTTTTTTCTATCCCTTCATTTTTAGCCTGTGTAAATCTTTCATTCTGAGGTGGCTCTCTTGTGGGCAGCATATATGTGGGTCATGCTTTCTCATCTAGTCAGCTACCCTGTGTCATTTAACTGGAGCATTTAATCCATTTATATTTACGTTTATTATTGATAGGTACTTATTCATTGCCGTGTTTCCTCTTTGTACCTGAGTTCCTTCTCTATTTCTTCTTCTTAAGGCAATACCTTTAACATCACTTGCAATGAGGTTTGATGGACTCCTTCTGGCTATTTTTTGTCTGGGATGCTCTTTATTTCACCTTCATTTAAAGTGAGAGCCTTGCTGGATAGAGTAGTCTTGGTTGCAGGTCCTTGCTTTTTATTACTTGGAATATTTTATGCCAGTACCTCTGTCCTGTAGTATTTCTGTTGAGAAAACAGCTGATATACCGTACTTTTTGGACCATAAAACACACTTGGGTTTTAGAGGGGGAAAAAAATTGAAGCAAAATGTGGTAAAATATTTAATAACTTAAATAACATAATATTTCACCAATGTAAATGTAAACAGAACTCAACAGCAGCATTAACAACCATTATTCCTCCCAAATTTTGGGATATGGGGGGAAATGTTTGTCTTATAGTCCAAAAAAATACTACTTATTGGAGTTCCCTTGCAGGCAACTAATTTTTTCTCACTTGCTGCCTTTAAGATTATCTTTGTCTTAAACTTTACCATTGTAATTGTGGTGTGTCTTGGTGTATGCTTCTTTGGGTTCATCTTGATTGGGACTTTGTGTACTTCTTGAAACTTCATGACTCTGTCACTGAAGGTGACTGAAGTTTAAACATGTAAGAATAAATACACACATTTTTATAAATAAATTCTGTTTTTTTGAGGGTACCTGCTAGCACATTTTGGAGCTTCTTATGGGATCCTGAGATTCTCATTATTTCTACTCTATTTTCCATCATTCTTGTAGACACATTTTGAATCCTAGCAAAATGTTATCTTCTTCCAGAGAGGATTTTCATGTACTCTTTGTCAAGGAATCTGAGATCACCTTTATTTCATTTTCAAGGATTAAGGTGACCTGAAGCTGGACTCTAGTACTTGTGTTATTGATCTGTAATTTAATTCTATTGTTGATAGACAACATACTTCATATAGTTTTAATCCTTTAAATTTATTGAAATTTGTTTTCTGACCTAGCATATTTTGTATCCTGGAGAAGGTTTGGTGTGTACTTGAAAAGAATGCATATTCTGGAGTTGTTGAATGAAGTGTTTTATAAGTGACAGGTATAGTTGGTGGGTAATGTTTCTTCTTTTCCTCTCAGTTTTATCGAGCTATAATTGACAAATAAAATTGTAAGCTATTTAAAGTCTATGTTGTGATGATTTGATGTACATGTATTTTGTGAAATTATACTTAACATTTAGTTAATTAACACATCCATTACCTTACATATTAATTTTGTTGGGACATTTAGTTCTCTCTTAGCAAATGTCAATTTTAATTATACAATACAGCATTATCAACTATAGTCATCATGTCATACATGAGATCCTCAGACCTTATTCATCTGATAGATGAACATTTGTACCCTTTTACCAATCTCTCCTTATTATCTCCATCTCCAGCTCCCTGGCAACCACTCTCTACTCTCTGTTTTTGTGAGTTTCATTTTTTATTTAGATTCCACAGTAATCTGATACTACCCAGTGTTTGTCTTTCTCTGTGTCCTCAAGGTAGTTGTTGCAAAGGACTGGGTACTATTGTTAAAGTTCTCCTTGCCTATTTTCTCTCTAGTCATTCTGTCAGCTATTGAGAATGGGTTAATGATATATCTAACTCATGTTCAATGGTATTTTTTTCAGTTGTGTCATGTCAGTTTTTGCTTCATGTATTTTGGGGCTTTGTTTTTTGTATACATTTGAAATTGTATTTTCTTCATGAATTGATCTTTTAATTATTATGAAAATATCTTAATGACTATTAATAATTTTTGTCTTTAAGTCTATTTCTGCTGATAGTAATATAGCTCCTCAAGTTCTCTTATGGTTGTTGTTTGTATGGTTTGTCTTTTTCCATCCTTTCACTTTCAGCCTCTTTGTGTTTTTGGATGTAGGGTGTATCTGTTGTAGACAGCATATAGTTAGGTCTGTTTTTATCCAGTCTGACAGTCTCTGTGTTTAGTCCATTTATATTTAATATAGTTATATTATGGTTGTATTTAAGAGTAGCTAATTTGCTATTTGTTTTCACTATGTTTTGTATCTTTTTGTCCCTCTTTTCCCCTTCACTTCTTTCTTGATGTGCCAGATGTTTTTTGGATACAATTTTTTAAAAAATTAAAAAGAATTTTCAATTACAGTGTACATTCAATATTATTTTATATTAGTTTCAGGTTTACAGCATAGTTTAGGATACTATTTTAATTACTTTGGATTAAAAATATATTTGAGAGATTCAAGATGGCAGCAGAGTGGGTGGAAGCCACAATAACCTCCTCCCAGGACCAAACTGGAATTGCAACTAAATTATAGAAAAATTATCCTGCATAACCAACTGAACACTAGCTAGAAAGAAGCCTTATAACCAAGGACTTATGGAAAAAAACTCTATCACCACAATGAGACTAGTAGGACATGTGGAAGCATGAGAGGGCTGGCTGGGTTTCCATGGGTGGCAGCTGAAGTTCCAGAGAGATCAGTGGCTGGAGGCTGTAGAGCATTTCCCTTGATAAGTGTGGGGTCTAAATTCTAAGCTGGGTCCTCCAGCTTGGAGCACCAGAACTGGGAAAGGAACCCAAATAACATCTGGCTGTGAAAAGCAGTGGGGTTTCTGTCTGCCCTGTGATATGAAGGAAACTAGGACTCAAATCAACAGTGTGGACCAGAAGGAAGAAAGAAACAACCAAACAGAAAAGAATGAAGAAACAAGTATCTAAAAAAATGAGAAGAGGCTTAGGAACCTCCAGGACATCTTTAAATGTTCCAACATCCAAATTATAGGGGTACCAGAAGGAGAAGAGGAAGAGCAACAAGTGGAAAACTTATTTGAACAAATAATAAAGGAGAATTTCCCCAATCTGGCAAGGGAAATAGACTTCCAGGAAGTCCAGGAAGCTCAGAGAGTCCCAAAGAATTTGGACCCAAGGAGGAACACACCAAGGCACATCATAATTACATTAGCCAAGATTAAAATGAAGGAGAGAATCCTAGAAGCAGGAAGAGAAAAGGAGGCAGTTACCTACAAAGGAATTCCCATCAGACTGTCAGCTGATTTCTCAAAAGAGACCTTGCAGGCAAGAAGGGGTTGGAAAGAAGTATTCCAAGTCCTGAAAGGCAAGGACCTACATCCAAGATTGCTCTATCTAGCAAAGCTTTCATTTAGAATGGAAGGGCAGATAAAGTGCTTCTCACAGAAGGTCAAGTTAAAGGAGTTCATCATCACCAAGCCACTATTACATGAAATGTTAAAGGGATTTATCTAAGAAAAAGATGATTAAAAATATGTACAGTAAAATGACAGCAAACTCACAATTATTAACAACCACACCTAAAACAAAAACAAAAGCAAACTAAGCAATCAAGTAGAACAGGAACAGAACCACAGAAATGGAGATCACATGGAGGGTTAGCAACAGGGGAGTGGGAGGAGGAGAGAGAGGGAAAAGGTACAGAGAATAAGTAGCATAGATGGTAGGGAGAAAATAGGGGGGGTAAGAATAGGGGAAGGGTAAGAATAGTATGGGAAATGTAGAAGCTAAAGAACTTATGACACATGGACATGAACTAAAGGGGGGAATGTGGGTGGGAGAGGGTGTGCAAGGTGGAGGGGAGTGAAGGGGGAAAATGGAACAACTGTAATAGCATAGTCAATGAAATATATTTTTAAAAACTGGTGTTGGGAAAAGTGAACAGGTACACACAGAAAAAATGAAACTAAACCACCTTCTTACACCACACACAAGAAAAAAATCAAAATGGATTACAGATTTAAATTGTAGATACAAAACCATAAAATTTCTAGAAGAAAACATAGGCAGTAAAATCTGACATTGCGTGTAGCAATATTTTATTTGATATATCTCTACAGGCCAAGGAAACAAAAAGATATGTAAACAAATGGGACTATATCAAACTAAAAATTTTTTTTCACAGCAAAGGAAACCATCAACAAAATACACAGACAACCCACTGAATGGAAGAACATATTTGCCCATACATCTGGTAAGGGTTTAATATCCAGAATTTATAAAGTACTTCCAAAATTCAACACCAAAAAAAAACAAACAAACATTCCAATTAAAAATTGTCAAAGGACCTGAATAGACACTTTTCTAAAGGAGATAATACAGATGGCCAACAGACATATGAAAAAATGCTCAACGTCACTAATCATCATAGAAAATACAAATTAAAACTGCAATGAGATATCACTTCACATCAGTCAGAATGCCTATCACCTATAAATCAACAAACAACAAGTGCTGGTAAAGATTTTGAGAAGGGAACCCTTTTGCACTGTTGGTGGGAACGCAGATTGGTGCAGCCACTATGGAAAGCAGTATGGAGTTTCCTCAAAATACTCAACATGAATCTGTCTTTTGACCTAGCGATCCCACTTTTGGGAATATATCTGAAGAAACCAAAACACTAATTTGAAAGAACATAAGCACCCCTGTGTTCATTTCAGCATTATTTTCAATCTTGAAGATATGGTAGCAGCACAAATTCCATCTGTAGAAGAGTGGATAAAACAGCTGTGGGACATTTACACAATGGAATGCTTACTTGGCCATAAAAAGAAGAAAATTTTGCCTTTGTGACAGCACGGATGGACCTGGCGAACATTATGCTAAGAGAAGTGCACCAGTCAGAGAAAGACAAATGCCATATGAGTTTACTCATATGTGGAATCTAATGAACAAACTGAACTAACAAGCAAAATAGACAGACTCATAGATGGACAACAGATGACAACTCTGCGAGAGTGCATGTGGGACGGGTGGCAGGACTGAGCGAAAAGGAAAAAGGACTCATGAACATGGACCACAGTGCGGTGATTGTGGGGGGTAGGAGGTGTAAGGGGGATAAATTGTAATGGAAAAAATACAATAAAAGTAAAGTAAAAATGTATTTGAGGGTTTTTATGTTGATTGCTAAGGGATTACAGTATACGTCTTAACTTTTCACAGTATGTTTCAGATTACTAACTTAATTCCACTTAAGTATTGAACTTCTGCCCCAACACAACTCCATTGTTTCTCCCCTCCATTTGTGCTATTGTCATGTATATTGCACCTATTTGTCTCATAAACCCATCAATAATACAGCATTATAATTATTGCCTTGTAGATTCATATGTCTCTTAAACATGTTAAGAGAGAAACTGGAAAATAGATTTGCTTGCTTTTATGTTTATCAACATATAGTCACTTCTGGTGCTCTTTTTTTCTTCTTGCATATTTGAGTTACCATATTTTGTTATTTCTTTGCAACCTGAAGGATTTCCTTTATTATTTCTTTTAGGCAGTTCTGCTGTCTCAGTTGTTTTGTTTTATTTTATTTAAAAAATTAATATTTATTTTTATGTTTTAAAAGATTTTATTTATTTATTTTTACAGATGGGAGGGGGAAGGAGAAAGAGAGGGAGAGAAACATCAGTGTGTGGTTGCTTCTTGTGCACCCTCTACTAGGGACTTGGCCTGCAACCCAGGCATGTGCCCTGACTGAAAATCGAACCGGCGACCTTTTGGTTCCCAGGCCTGTGCTCAATCCACTGAACTACACTGGCCAGGATTCTGTTGTTTTATAATAAGAAGTCAGCCATTAATCATACTGTTTTATACCTGTTTGCATGAATAATTTTTTTCTTGCTGCTTTCAGGTTCTCCTTTATCTTTAAACAACTTGACTGTGATATGTCTAAGTATGAATCTCCTTCCTTTATTTTAATTGGAATTCATTAAGCTTCTTTGATCTATAGGTTAATTTTTTTCATCACATTTTGAAAGTTTTGACCATGTCTTCAGGTTTTTCTGCCTCTTTTATTCTTTCTGACGCTCCCATCACATGTATTTTGAATCATATAATGTTGTCCCACAGGTCTCTGTCTCTTCATTTTCTATAGTTTTTTTGTTTATTTTAGAAGTTAGATAATTTTTACCTGTCTGTCTTTAAGTTTACTGATTTTTTTTCCATTTGACTTTTTTTGTTGAACCCCTCTAGTGAGTTTTTTTATTTCAGTGATTGTAGTTTTCAAATCCAGAATTTCCTTTTTTTCTTAAAAAAAACCCCTATTTGTTGAAATTCTCTATTTGTTGAGCCATTGTTGTCACACTTTAATTCTTTAAGCATGGTGTTCTTTAGCTTTTTGAACTTATTTATAACAACTTCCTTGATGTCTTTGTCCGCTAAATCTAGTATCTGGGGTCCCTGAGTCTATTGCTTGCTTTTTCCTTTCTTTTTTTCTTTCCTTTTTTTGAGCCACATGGGGTTTGTGTGTGTGTGTTTTATAATTTTTTGATAATTATACAATTTTTGATAATATAGTGTAGCAACTGTGGATTCTGATTACATCCTCTCTGCCCCTAAAGCTTGTAATGGCAGATTTTTATTTAATAACATGCCTAGAGTAAGTAAATCTGTGGAGTCAGTTTGCCCTGTAGCTAATGGGAACAAATATCTCTGCTCTGTTTATTGTTGTTATCGTTTTTATTTTTAGGGATGGCTTCCTAGTGGTCACCTTTTATACCAGACAATGAATGGTCAAAATTTGTGCACAAATACAGACAGCCAGTAAGACTTTTCTTTCCCCTGGCAGATTTGTGTGGGTGGGGGAGTGCATTCAAAGTTCAGACCATTTTCAAGTTTATCTCCGTTTTTTTGGTTACCCTGAGACTTGCTGTGTCTCTAGTCAGGAATGTGTAGGTAGTTTGGGATCCCTCTAGTCTGCTACACATGCATGCAGCCTCTGTTCAACCAGAAATACATTAAATATTTATAAAGCCCATGTATGGCTGTCTTTCTTTTCAAGATCTCTGTTTAATCTCCTGCTAATCTGCCAGTCTGCTTGTTTCTTGCTCCCATTAGGACTATAATCTCACAATTTTCCATTTCACTTCTGGGCATACGTTTTCTGCGTTTGACTTTGAGTACACTCAGCCCGCTCTCTCAGCAAAGCTGCTAGTTCTCATGGTCTGTTCCGTCCTGGTAGAACTACAACACTGATTGAACTCTCAGGGGAGGAAGAGTAGTGGAGGCTGGCTAAGGAAACGGGGCCACAGCCTTCTACTGCTTGCAAGTTCAGTGGAATTTCACAAACAAGTATTTTTGAGTTTGTATGCCTTTGATGAACTTCCTATTATTTTGAGGTGATTGTTTTTGACTGTTTTTTTTTCTAGGAATAAATTTGCTTTTCCAGAGAGGATTTACCAAGTTCCTTACTCTGTCATGGTGGTAGCTTCCTTTTGGTGTTTTTTTAAATGTTTATTTATGTGGTTTTTCTATACAAAGACATACAAAATATTGTATAAACATTATTTTAAAGATAATTTAAAATTTATTTTCTAAGGTGCTACACTTCAGTTCATTTAATGAAGATTATAATTAAACAGAAATTTAATCTTTTCATTGTTACAGATTTCAAGTTCCACCTATAAAGACAGGAATGAGGAATACAAAAGACAGTTTACACATCTACCTGATACAGAGAAGCTGATAGCAGGTAAAAAAGACAGAAAGCTGCAGAAACCCATTTTACCACCTTATTATCAAATTGGAACTGATGAGTGACAGTATTGTAGAAAATGTTAGCCTTTGTGCTAGACAAAAAATATTTTTCCATATAAGCAGCATGTTATCATTCATAATTATACAATGTTAAATTAAGTTGTAATTTGGAGAGGGGAGATTTCTGATATACAAAAATACTAAGTACTGGCCAAGAAAATAGAACTAAAGGAAAATGATTCATCACTATTTCTACTTGTGCTTGTTTCAAATGGCTTTGTAAGGAAAATTTAAATTTGATATTCAATATATATTATCTTTTCCTATATAAAAGATACTCCTTAATATGTTATAGAGCAATTTTATAAATTTTTCTAGGGCTATATCATTATTCACATAATCTTTTTTAAAGAGTATTTTTTATTGATTATGCTATTACAATTTTCCCAATTTTTTCTTCTTTATCCCCCTTCCACCCTGCGCCCCCAACCCTCCAGCATTCCCCCCCACTTAGTTCATGTCCATGGGTTGTCATATAAGTTCTTTGAGTCCTCTGTTTCCTGTACCATTTTTTTAATCTCTCCCTGTCTATTTTATGCCTACTAACTAAGCTGCTTTTTCCCTGTACCTTTTCCCTCCCCATTCCTCCCTTCCCCCTCCCCACTGAAAACCCTCCATGTGATGTCCATTTCTCTGATTCTGTTCCTGTTCTAGTTGTTTGCTTAGTTTTTGTTTTCACTGTTTTTCTTTTCTTTTAGGTTCATTTGTTGATAGTTGTGAATTTGTTGTCATTTTACTGTTCATATTTTTTATCTTCCTTTTCTTAGTTCAGTCCCTTTAACATTTCATGTAATAATGGCTTGGTGATGATGAACTCTATTAACTTGACCTTATCTGGGAAGCACTTTCTCTGCCCTTCTATCCTAAATGATTGCTGGATAGAGTGTTCTTGAATAGGTCCTTGCCTTTCATGACTTGGAATACTTCTTTCCAGCCCCTTCTTGCCTGCAAGGTTTCTTTTGAGAAATCAGCTGATAGCTTTATGGGCACTCCTTCGTGGGTAACTATCTCCTTACCTCTTGGTTCTCTTAGGATTCTCTCTTTATCTTTAATATTGGCTAATGTAATTATGATGTGCCTTGGTGTGTTCCTTCTTGGGTCCAACTTCTTTGGGACTCTCTGAGCTTCCTGGACTTCGTGGAAGTCTATTTCCTTTGCTAGATTCGGGAGGTTTTCTTTCATTATTTGTTCAAATAAGTTTTCAATCCCTTACTGTTGTTCTTCTCCTGCTGGCACCCTTATAATTTGGATATTGGAACGTTTCAGGTTGTCCCAGAGGTTTGTAAGACACTCTTCACTCTTTTGAATTCTTGTTTCTTCATTCTGTTCCAGTTGGATGTCTATTTTTTCCTTTTGTTCCAAATTGTTACTTTGAGTCCTGGTTTCCTTCCTGTCACTGTTGGTTCCATGAATATTTTGCTTTATTTCATTTTGGGTATCTTTCATTTGTTTTTTCATTTTTTTTAAAGATTTATTTATTTTTTGAGAGGGAAGGGAGGGAGAAAGAGAGAGAGAGAGAAACATCAATGTGCGGTTGCTGGGGGCTGTGGCCTGCAACGCAGGCATGTGCCCTGACTGGGAATCAAACCTGCAATGCTTTGGTTTGCAGCCTGCGCTCAATCCACTGAGCTATGCCAGCCAGGGCTGTTTTTTCATTTTTGACCAAGCTCAATCAGATCTTTGAGCATTTAGATTACCAGGGCTTTAAATTCTCTATCAGATAGCTTGGCTATCTCCTGATCACTTAGCTCTCTTTCTGAGGTTTTGCTCTCTTCTTTCATTTGGGCCATATTTCTTTGTCTTGGCACAGCTGACAGGTTGTAGAAGGCGGGGCCTTAGGTATTCACCCAGGCAGGGCAACCCTCCTTGCTGTGCTGCCTGTGGGGGAGGGGCCAGAGAGGGAACCATGCAGCTTACTTGCTCATCCGTAGCCCACTTTCCCACAGACTCTCATGTGAGACTGGGAGTTTCTCTCACTGTGGCAACCACTGGAGTTCACAGTCAGCTCTGGGTCTCAGTTTCCCCTTAAGTCAGCCCCACCCCTGTGGTCCGCTGCCTCACAGCCATTTTTCTTAGTTGGCCTGTGCAATCCGACTGTCTTACTGGTCTGGTTGTTCTGGTTGATTTTTTTAATTCCTAGGTTGTTGGAGTTCCAGCAGCTTGATTTTCTGGTGCTTCTGGTGTTTATTGATTTTAGATTGGTTGCTACCCTCCTTTTGGTTGTGCGAGGAAGCAAAGGGTTTCTACCTATGCCTCCCTCTTGGTGGGAACTCACCAAAGTCTTTATTCATGTAATCTTCCAGATAGATTTTTTGGAAACAGATTTTAAGAGGAATAATTTAGTCATTTTTCTTACAAAAGTGCTTCATTTTTAATCTAAGCTTAATATAGATACTTTACAATCAAAATATGGAAGTATATTTTAGTTTTAGTATATGCTTTATTTAAATAATTTACTCGAAATTTCTCAGATTTCTGATACTGTTTGTCAGTATTCAATTCAACATAGCTGAACTAGTAGATACCTAAGTACTTTAAAGCCCAGTATCTTAAAAATTGCAATAATGAATTAAAGCAACTTTTAAGAACATTTAAAAGTATTACATTCTCAAGATAAAATGTTCAAATACTGCAAGAGAGCTTTGGTGAAAAGAGTGTGGCCCTTTCAATGTCTTAGGGCTGGGGAGAGAGAGACCTGTGTCAAGAGGTTCCCTCCCCTGGCTTAGTTCTTGTCTTGCTCAAAAGAGAATGATTCAGGTGAGAGACAAACATGTATAGTGGAAATGAGGTAGCAAGCTTTTGAGCAAAAAGCTACAAGTGGGCAGTCAGGTAATCCAAATGCTCCGACTATGGGGTTTCAGGGTTATATACCTTATTCAGCTTCTAGGTCCCCCTCCTCCTCCCCCTTCTAAACTTTGGGAATAACATACAGCTACAAAGGCTTTCTTTTTTAGTTAGCAAAGGTTCTTTTTCTTAATTAGTGAAATTGTTACAGAGCCTTCAGTTCCCAGCATAGAATCTCAAAGACTACCTCCTGTATTCCTGCGTTGATGTTCAGAACACCTGACAATCCTAGTAAGATTGTTACAGAAGCCCCTTTTCTCAGCTCAGTATCATGGGCTCTCCCCTCTTCCTGTGCTATATTGCTTGCAATGCTCAGGACCCCCAACAATCTTACCGAACCCAGCTTAGGACTGCTGTGTTAATTGGTGAGACATATCTTTCTTCTGCTTCTAAGCCTCCTGTATTACTGTAAGCTCTTTGCTATATTGCAGTGGCAAGGGCCCTGCCTCCGTTTTACCTCTGGCCTCTCGTTCCTAGGTGCTGCCTAGCAAATGAAGATCACTCCAACATCCTTCCTGGGTGATAATCACTTTTAATAATTTCTTACAGATATTTCCAGAAATTTTCTGTGTACATGGTGGAGCAAAAGTAGGTTTACATTTGTTTGTAGGGAAAATAATACAATAATTAATAAATAATACAAGAATAAGTTGTGTTTTGCATACTCACAATTATAAACCTACTTTTGCCTGCCCTGTGTATTTCAAGGGGAATATACATATATTTCTAAGAGAATTGTGCTTACTGTTTGAATCTTATTGAGAGCTCTTTCTGTTAGTACTACGTATGGATTCACTTCATTCTTTTAATGGTTGCATATTTATTTGAATGAATGTTGTACCATAATTTATTCAACATAACCCCTATTAATGGACATTTTGATTGCTTCCTGTCTTTTACTGCTATCAATAATGTTACATTGAATCTTCTTGTTTTATCACACATGTGCATACATTGTAGGGTACATTTTATGAAATGGAATTGTGGCAAAGTGGTAATGAGCATTTAAAAAGTTCACTGTTGCCAAGTTATCCTCCAAAAGGGTTGAACTGGTTTTTCTTCTTATCAACAGTGTTTGTAAGTACCTGTTTTGGCCACACCTCAGGAACTTGGCTTCAGTAAAATTTGGTAAATAGAAATGGTACATAATCATTGTTCAAATATGCATTTCTTTAATTATGAAGAAGGTTGATGATCTATTTATATGTGTATAAACTATTTGTATTTCTTTTTCTGTGAAGCTTTCTCTTCATAAACTTTGCTCATTTTTCTACTGGTTATTTGTTTTTCTTAATTCAAAGTAGCTTGTTAGATGTTTAAAATATTAGGTATTTTCCATGAGTGTTGCAAATGTTTCTTGAAATCAAATGTTTTTTGTGGAAGCTTTCATAAATATATCATATTCATCATTGCTTTATTGAAAGAAATTAATCTGACGACACAGTGATATATAAAACATTAAAGCCATACAGAAAAGTATAAAATATTAAGTCATTGGGGATCCTCCCACCTATAGATAATTTTGGTTAACATTTTGTGGATAGCTTTCTAGATATTTTTTTCAGTGGGTATCTTTGCTTTTCATGTAGGAAATCTCAGATAATCTATATTTAATGAGTGAGTTTAGTAAGGTCACAGGATTGAAAGTTAATTGAAGGTAAAAGAAAGAATCATATTAATACATACTGGCAGTGAACAATTGGAATTTGAATTTTACAAATACCATTTATATGAGAACCTCCCAAAATGAAGTACTTAGGTATAAACCCAGCAAATGTGCAGGCTCTCTGTGCTGATAACATTGATAAAAGGAGATCCAATAAATGTTTATGCATCAGAAGACTTAATATTGTTAGCGTCTCAAATCCCTCAAATGAAAATCCCAGCAAGCTTTTTCTTTTTTTAATTGTATTTGATAGCAGCTTTTTTTTCAAAGATTTTTTAAAATTTATTTTTAGAGAGAGGGGGAGGGAAGGGAGAAAGAGAGGGAGAGGAACATCAGTGTGTGGTTGCCTCTCATGCATCACCTACTGCAGCCCAGACATGTGCCTTGATTGAGAATTGAACCTGTGACCCTTTGCTTCACAGGCCTGTGCTCAATCCACTGAGCTACACCAGCCAGGACAATAGCAGCTTTTTTTAATGGTTACAAAACCTAAGCCCATTTACAAAACTGGGACCATGTTTAGAAGCCTCTTTTGAAAGCATGTTTTAGTCTTTTTAAACTGAGTTTTAAAAAATAAAAATAATGTAATTTTTCAACGCTGTTTTGAAAACTTAAGAGTGCAACAATATATAATAATTTCCCTATCTATGAAATGGCTCAAGTCCAATTCCATACTGATAAGGTCACAACAAATTGAATCAGGCAAATACATACATATGTCTATGCTACTTGATACTAATGTTCACGTGTGTTAGTTTGCACTTAAAACACAAGAGGAAATGGGAATTGGCACATTAGAGACCCAATTTAATCTCAATGTGTGTAAAATCTAAAAGATAACTGTCAGTAAGTATGGCGAGTCCAGAAGAAACTAAACTGGAAAGGGTATGATTCACAATATCAAGAAGATTTGGACTTTAAGGATTTCACCGAAGTTTGTGACCTTAATTAGCTTTGACCCTGTTATTTCCTACTTTTATTGAGCACCAATTTCAGAAATTTAGACTACAGTGTCTGAATAGGGTGCAGTTACCACATGAAGTTTTAACTCAAAATTTGAGTAAAGAAAAAAGGCACAATGAGCTTCAACTCAATTTTATGTGCACAAGAGTTGAAAAATCTGAGCCACCTTAAAGAGAAATTGGTTCTAAAATTTATAAAACCTATAAATAAGCAGAGGCCAAACCACCATGTTAAATATTCTCTAGCAAGTAAAATTCTTACAATTTAAAAATACAATTGTATCCATTTTACATACAAGACAAAACTCCCTTTTAAAGTGGCTCCACCTTGACAGATACATATATTTGTAATGAATGCACATGTGCTATGTGCTGTTTATCAGTGAAGACACCAAGCTGATTCACAAAGCTCTGATGGCATCTGTCTCATCATCTCATTTAAAAAACACATTCTTTCATTCACTGTCATTTCCTATATGGATAGATATGCTTAAATTCTTTGGTAAAACTAAATAGTACATCTTGTTTATTTAAATATGTGCATACTATTTACTCTGAAAGCTTACTCTAGAAATATGTACAGATGGTTCATTCGACCTGTATTCCCATAACACTTTGTATAAATTTCTACTATATCCATTGTTATATAATAATTATTAAAATAATCTTTGAATTGAAGCCATTTGCTTATGCCAAAATTGATCATGTAACAGTTGATGTAACACAGGTATCAAATTGGCCTATGTTGCTTTTGAATTTACTTAATTTTATTCTAACTTTCTAGTAAACAGCTATAAAGTTATAAAATCCATAAAATGA